>VUYV01000140.1:1708872-1786328 GCA_008711295.1 Anarhynchus alexandrinus | reverse complement strand
TTAATGAAAAAAAAAAAAAAAAGAAAATGAAAAATGACTAAGATATTTAAAAGCAAAATAATATGGCAATGCTGGCAAAACTTACTGTGATCTACTAATTCCCTTCCATTAACTGAAACTTTACAGTGCTGTAATTCCCTCCCTACTTTATGTAAAAATATGAAGAAGGATGGCCTTAACTAGATCACGTTCTTTGAGACTCTAAATCCCTCCACCGGATGTAAGGACTCTTCAAAGAGGATAACCCTAATGCAAAATGAGGTTATTCTGGATCCAGTTCAAGGGAATGAGCCAAGCATGATTAGCACCATAAGGCTGCATCTACAGAACATCTTGTACAAACAGTATTAGAAATATTAAGTCAGGAAGACACAATGTGTACAAGAAAATACAAGCACAGTGATTTTAGGGAGGCTGACATTGATGGGAATTAAGTACTACAGAATATATTGATTCAAATTTCATAACAGTGTTACAGATATGCATAATAAAATTCCATAGGTCAAATCTACTTTCCTAGAATTGGAAATGCCTACAAAGGCAACAAAAAACATAACAAAAGCCAGAAAATATATTTTTTTTTCCATAATCCACTACCATATTTTAATTTTTTATATAATTAATTAATTGGTGCACTTGGTGGCTGGATGGTGAAATGGTGGGTATGCTATAAATGTAAAGTTGTAAAATTTTGCATGGGCTCTTGATAGGATTTAGCATGAATATTTCCATTTGCAAGAAGCCATAGTTGAAGGTCCACCTGATCTAGTTGAAGATGTCCCTGCGCATTGCAGGGGGGTTGGACTAGATGACCTTTAAAGGTCCCTTTCAACTCAAACTATTCTATGATTCTAAGAGCTTGCCATTTGTTCTAGTTCACTGTGATGTTCATTGTGTCAAAAATCAAATAAAATATTCCTGAGTAGGTGCCAAACTTATCTAGCAGGAAGCTGATCTATTAACTAAAATTATTTCTAAAATACTTGAGAATTAAAAAAAAAAAAAAAGCAAGCAGCTATATGACTGGCAATTAAAGCAACAAGACAGAATTACTAACAAAGAGAAAAAGCTGCGAGGGAAGTCAAAGTATTAGGTGCCTCACGTCATTTATAGAAAAAGCTTGGTGTGACATAGATATAAAAGCACATGTAACAGTGCCTAGTCAAAAGAGCTGACCTCCCAGCGATGGGTGGCTGAACATACCCCTCAAAAGCAACTGAGTAGGAATGGACTTCTGCATCAGCAAGAGCCATCAACTTATCTAACGTCTTCAGGATGGAAAGTTCTCACCTAGCTTTGGCAATTCAACATGTAGGCTCAACCCATAATCAGACAACAATTCATCTTGTTCTCAGACACCTACAACATGTGGACTGACATTCCCCCAGGAAATTTTCTCCATGGACTGTGGATAGATTCAACATTACTAGCTTAGGCTGGGCAAGTTAGCTGGGACAGTCTCAGACTCTGCCAACTCCGATTTATGACATATATGCCCTTTCCTTTATGCCTTCTACAGGCTGGAAATGTTACCCACATACAGCTTGCAGACACCTTTAACTTTCTTACCATCTACCATTTCTGGCCTTTACCAGTAACGGCTGTAATGTATGCAAATGACAATCTTTATACAGACGCCGCCAGAACCCGCACTCTTATGTATCTTCCTCCACTTTTTACAAAATGATGCTATGTCAACATATATATTTCCATGAAGTAAACCTATTAAAAATTAACATTGTTTTACCTAGTGAATGAAAATATTTCTTACATTAAATGTTTAAATAGCCAGTGAAATTAAGTTCAACATTTATACTAAGATGTTTTTAAAGCTTCAAAGACAAACAATCATAATAAAAAATGTTCTTGTTTAATCTACAAAATAAGTACATTTGATTTTAATTATCTGGATAATGACCAAGCAAGTACATCAGGCACATCCCTTCCAGGAGATAATGAAAGGCACAGAGGAGCAAACAATATCCCTGAGAATAGACCAACGCATTCTGACTCTGAAGATGACTCCAGTAATGAAAATCTGTCTTTTGCAAATGACTCATCTTCTGAGGACTGCACTGAAGATGCTGAAAATCAGGATGATGCATGTGAAAATAAAATTATCAATATGAAGATGAGGAACAGCAGTCTATCACCGAAGAGCTGTTTGATAATAATGAAATTGAGGAAACAGCTAGTGGTACAGAAACAAATGAAAGCAGAGGAAATGTCAATGATTACAGTGAATCAGTAACTATTTCTTTAAATGCAAGAGGAAGAGATAGCAGACAGTGAGGAAATACACTAGACAATGATGTTCCTGACTCAGTAATGAACTGAAAGGACTAAAAAGGTTAGATAAGAAAGAAAACAAACAAACAAAAAAGAAATAAACTTTGCTGATGAACTAAGACTGCTAACACACTGCATTCAGATCTAAGTAGCCATTTAGTGGCATTATTACTATGTCCAGATCCTGAGAAGGGCTGAAAAGGATGAATCAATTGGAGGTGTAGGTTCTTAGGCCCTCTTGGGGTTTGGCTCTTCATGTTCTCTGAAATTAAGACTCATATTGACTATACAAGGAAATAATCTTCTGTTTATCTTAATCTTCACATTAGCTGATGATACTAGCAGCAGTACTGATGAAAATGTACCTGATGTAACACCACCACAGGAAACTAATGATCATAATGAATCCACTTGCTGCTGAAGTACAAGGATGCAAGCACATACATCTGTTTAAACAAACAAACAAACAAACAAAACCTAAAAGCAGATAATTTTTAAACTCAAACAAGTGTTTCCATTATCAGTGCCTTCCTGCCTGATACATTTACTTGTGGCCCTCTTTTTCCTTCTTTAAATACATTTTTCATAAATAATCTTTAAAAAATTCCGCTATTTCTACCCCTCACTGTCATACCTCCACAGAGATTTCAAAAGACTTTCAGTTTCTACTAGCTCTAATTGTCATTGTGTGATGGCTGATTAATCTCTTTCTTTCCTTTTCTTCTAATCAGTGGTTAACTGGTATACAATATCAGTTCCTGAAGCAGTTAATACTGTGTTGGACCTATTTTTAGAATTTTGTAACTTGACCATAAATTATTACCTTCAACTACTTTTTAACTTTTAACTTTTTTTTTAACTTTTTTAACTTTTGAACAAATGTGGCCTTCATAATTTCATAGCAAGTGTTACATTTTCTGTCTAGGCTTAATGACAGTGTTGCAGTATTGGGCCATTTCTTAATTTTTAGACAACAGGACAAAAAACAAACAAAAAAGGAGGTGTTTTTTCACGTAACACACAACTAAATTGTGCAATTCATATTGGATGTTGCAGAAGCCACATCAAAACAAAGCCACATTAAAACGAAATAGTTTTAAAAGCAATTACATAAAATCATGGAAGAAAAGTGGTTTAGGACTGTGAGACATTAATGTTGCAGATACAACCACCAACTCAAGACGTAACACATGCATAGGAAACTGTGCCAATGGTTATCTAATGCCATGCACTGAAACTGTGTAGATACCAAAGAGAATTTGTTCCTGTTGTAAAGCAAGAATTTTATCACTAGGTGAAAAGAGGTAGATCAGCATTTTTTTTTTTTTTTTTTGAGAGGAAAGAGAAAAGCTTTAGACAAGTTTTATATATGAAAGTCAGGGTTGTGTCTGAGCACATACAGGTAATGAACTAACAGTTAAAAGGGTCAGGGAATGTCAAAGCACTGAAGTTGCAATTGAGGATGTATCCAACAGTGACTGAAGCAGCAAAGACATCTAAGGGTATGGAACCAACTTAGAAGCTAAACTTATGGAGATGATCAAAGGTTACAGTTGTAGGTGTAAACAATCTCGCTGGTCGAAAGAGAGATATAATGTGAGTGGAGGAATGAAGACTCACACAGCAGCTGCAATTGTGGCATTCAACAGGTTTAGATATGAGAAGGGAGATAGATGTTTTCTGGAGAGGTGTACAGGTAGCTGATTTCAGAAAGTGTTCCTTCTCTCCAGTAGGATAAGGATAATTGAAAATAATGGAAACAGCTGGTAGATGCCACATGGAGATTTCAAGAGGAGGCTGAGAATCTAAGGATGATGGCAAGTCTGTGAGGCAAACACCAAAGATCCTATAAGCGAGGAATGTGAACAGGTCATAAAATAAGACAGAGAAGAGATAAGAAACATTGTTAGAAGAGAAAAAATGAAATGAAGGAAGATCCTGGCAGGTACCACTGATTTTTTTTTTTTTTTTGGTAGGCTACTGTAGAAACAGATAGGTGTGGCACCAAAAGTCCAGGGAGGAAATGTTAAGCCTATAATGAAAGAAACTGACTGCTTTGGTTCATTCCCCCTTCCCAAATAATGAAAATATTTATAAGGTAACTATCAGCTTATTTACTCTGTTGTCTGAAGTTCTGAGGGATGAAAAAATTGTATGACAAATTACCTTTTCCCTTTACCTTAGAAGTATCAAGGACCAAAAAGAGTGAGGAAGAAACTCTCAGTTAAAATTATCAAAACCTGTACGCATCACATGAGAATGCAAAACTAACAGATTCACTGTTTCTAGAAAAGCAAAGAATTAGAGGAAAAAAAAAAAGGATAGAGACTTGTACACACATGTATAGCAAAAACAATGATGCAAATTAGTGCTACCTGGTTACTGTGTTGTGAAGCATATTGTACTTCAGAGTATTATCTGTATTTTAATTCAGGTCAAAGAACATATTTAAGGTATCTTCTATGATTCCTGGGCAAACTTAGATGAATAAAGAATGAGCTGAGTAGTTTTTGATACTATAGATGTGTAAAAATCAAAGGAAAAGAGCTTCCATTCACTCCTTTGAGCTTTGAGAATGCCTCTAGGTCTTTCCATTAGAAGACAGGAGTCCCTTAGAAGGATCACAAAACAATATTCCATTGGGAGCAATTTGATATCTGTAATACAGTTGGTCTTTAAAAAAACCCAAAACTTTACCGATGAACAAATCTAATGTAAAAATGTTTAAGATAAGAAGAGCATTTTAGATCTCTTAGCTTTGCAGTCAAGCACACATGTAGTATGTTTTATTCAAAATGATGCAAATTATCTTCCATTATCTAGCCATATTGGCTATGTAACCAAGCACATCAAGGGCTTGTCTGACTATTAAAGTGGTAAGAAAGAACACAAGAGTTGCCAATCCCACTCCACAATTTTACAGAATACAAGCAGGCAAAAAATATTCAGGACACTGTTGAACACTGCTATTTAAATGAAGTCCTCTTTCACATACAAAAGACTCATGTAACAACTGCAAAGCGATCCTCACTTAGCATGTGCTTAAACATAACCAATATACGTATCAGAAAGGAGGCATTGGTTCAGTAGTTTTAGTGCAGCTGTCTGTTTTTAGGAGCACAGGACTAGAAAGGTCCAGATGGGTCACCAAGGCTAGGTGCCTACAGCTGTGGGCAGCAGATGCTGATTTCAAGGAAGTCTGCTGAGCATCTGCTCCGAAACCACCATACCCAACAGGCCACAGAACTGTTCCCTTCCTCGTGTCATAAATAGTAAACCTGAAGTGCAACTGAAGCTATAATATGTCCAAGAAAGACAATGAGATCCATCAGAGTTCTAGGCCGCTCCAAACAGCAGGGGCATAGATAATACAACTGCCTACGTGCTCCTAGAAAATTGTCCATGAAACTCGCTACAGAGAGGTACAAAATAACCCATCTCGCCCTGAAACATTGGTCCTGAGAGGAAAAAAAAAAAAAATCAATGGCTGTTCTTAAATCCAGTGGTATGTTTAGCCCTAAATATTTAAACAAGGCACACTGTCCAAGTACAGAAGATATTTTAAAGACCCTACAAGAACAAGTGCACTCTGCTTTACAGCTATGGTAGAATTTTAGAATGCATTAAAAATTTAAATTTTAAAGTTTAAAATTTTAAAAAGTCTCTCTGTAGTAAGACACTGTTACTGCTTGACACCTGCTTCACAGGTACCCAAGAAGCTGGCTTTTTTCAGGAAAAAGAAGGAAGACCCTGCTGAGGTTCCTCAGCAGACACATAACACTGTTACTACTATCTCGTTCTCTTCTTTACTTTCCTTCCTTTCCTACACAACAGTGGGATATTTTTTCTGTTCTGAGATGTAAGAAGCAACCTTCCTGAAGGTATTTTGCTGAGAATAGCTGATTCAACATCACAGCTTTGCACCTCCAGGATTGGTGCAGTTAGAGTGGTTTATCTCAGCTAACTTCAGCAATCCAAAAATTAAGTATCTTACCCTAAGGTGGCTATCCAGCATCTTCTCATTAACTACAAGGAGGAAAAGCACCTTCAGAGGGTAGGTCACCCTTAAATGTAAAGGACAGGTAGGGAAGGGGACCTGGTGAAGGCAATCTTTATGAGGACCAAATTTCTGGCCATCCGCTGAGTAGTGCTGGATGTCATAGATCATAGAATCATAGAATTGTTGAGGTTGGAAGGGACCTTTAAGATCATCAAGTCCAACCACTAACCTACCCTGACAAAACCACTTCTAAACCATGTCCCTAAGTACCACATCTACCTTTTTTTTAAACACCTCCAGGGATGGCAAATCCACCACCTCCCTAGGCAGCCTATTCCAATGTTTAATAGCCCTTTCAGTGAAAAAATGTTTCCTAATATCCAATCTAAACCTCCCCTGACATAACTTGAACCCATTTCCTCTCGTCTTATCACTTGTCACTAGGGAGGAGAGGTCAGCCCCCACCTCTCTACAACCTCCTTTCAAGTAGTTGTAGAGAGTGATAAGGTCTTCCCTCAGCCTCCTCTTCTCCAGGCTAAACAACCCCAGTTCCCTCAGTCGTTCCTCATAAGATTTGTCCTCCAGACCCCTCACCAGCTTGTGAGGGGTCCTTTCAGGTCATTTCCAAATTTGAAGGGGGGGAAGAGAGGAGTGATCCAAAGTCTCTCTTTGTTCTATATGTGACCTGTTTTACTCACACACATCCAGACACATATGTAGATACAAACACAGAGGGAAGCTAATTGCACTCAGCAAATACAAGACTCCAAGTGGCTTTAGCCATAATTTTTCATTAAATACATTAGTGGGGGGATGATAAGAAGAATAGCTCTAACTGAATTTAACTGGAATTAACACCTGACTCTAGAACACTGTGTGGCCCTCTGAATGGCGATGAGACACCATTTACCACGAGGAGTTGCCTTCCTCTTCCCTTACCTAACACAGCTAAAGCTGCGTTGCCTCTCTTCCCACGGCCCGAGGCCAGTGGCTACTTTCATTGTTGTTAGAAAAACAAATCTTGACAAATACAGGTAACCTTGGCATTCCCAGCTCCAGCACTGAGTGTTGGGTGGGTGCAGAAAGCACAGGCGGGTGCTGTTCTGGGATGGGCGCGGGTAAAGAGGCGGTGATAAACATCTTGCTCTTCCCTCCAGTTTTTTGGGTTTTTTTCCTTTTCTTTCCTTTTCTTTCCTTTTGTCTCTCCCCACAGTTCCTGTTTGAAGCTTGGCATCAAATGGCCAAGAAGCTAAATCTGGAAGCCTTACTGCAGCTCCCAAAATTGACTGCTGCACTCAAGCCCGCTGAAGCAGGATAGGAAGGGAAACAGGAATTTCCCCTTCGAAGCCCTGCTTTAGTGATCCTGCCGCGGCAGCACTTCAAAGCGAAGCTGTTCCTTCCCCTCCCAGGCCAGCTTCCACCCTCAGCAACTCTACAGAGCAGCTGGGCTCATTAAAGCCTTAACAGCACAGGAAACGGCGCAAAGAACTAAATGAAGTTAAGCGCTTCATTTATTTATTTTGATGTATGAATTAAACAACATTGTCATAAATCTGGTAGCAAATCCTGGCCACATCAGAAAAAGAAGCCAGCAAACATTTCCGAGGGAAAATCGAAAGTCCCTTTATTTCTCTAGATAACAATTCTTCTTTGTCAAAGCTCATCCCAAAACCTGCTTTACAACAGGCTGATTTAGATCAAGGCAAAACTACAAAGAGGAAAATCCCTATGGAGAAGAGCCCAGATCCTTTTTAAAACAACTGGGTTCCAAAGTTGGACAATAGGCTAACAAAAGGATGCTACCTCTTTAAATAGGAGTTTTAACTCATCCCTTTCTAATTATTCATGTAAATTAAATTCTACAAGTGAAGAAAAATTCATAAAAGTCGTACTTATTCATCTCAGAGGGAGATCTGGCATATGAATGGTGCCCATAACCTCAGAAGGTGAAATGTAGAAAATATCACAGGCAACTCCCACCTCAAGTTAACTGAACCAAAAAAGGGAGAATCCTGATGTGAAGGAGACTTGAAGGAGATCCTCCCTAATCGCTTCTTAATAGACTCGCAGCACTGACACAGGAAACAAATCAGGAATTCTGAGGACATGTAATTGTTAATCACTCGCATTGACTATCAAATTCAGTAAGAACTTAGAAGCACAGACAATGAACTTTATCACGCTGAAAAATAAGGCTTATTGCTAAGGGTATTCACAGGCTTCTATAATGTACTAATGCAAAAGCTCCAGCCATGACAATTCCATTGTACTTCCATAGTTATTTATTTGCCTCCAGTGAAGAGAGGGGGGAAAAAATCATTATCAGTTGTAATCAATATATTTCATAAGCAATTTTTTTTTCTGTAGGATTTACCAATACTAGATTTATAGTTCTAACCTGTTCAAAATACTTATTAGACTTTCAAAAGATGAAACAGACTGAGCTTCTCTGGGAAAAGAAAAAAAGACCACGAGAAAGAAATTGAATTAATAGCTCTTACCACACCACCACACTCTGTATTAATGAACATTATGTCAGAATATCATTGCAACTTGGAAAACTGAATATTTCTTTTTCATATTTGCTCTCCTAGAAAGGAACAATGGGGTTTGCAAACTGGGTAGTCAAAAGCAGCTAGAAGGTCTGTGGAATAAACCACATAATTTGACACAAAAAATAGTTAAAAGAATGAGGAAAACTATATTAAGGCTAATTAGGCAGGTGTTTATTCAGTGCCAAACCAACAGACCCATACATACCTTTCATTAAACCTTCCTGTCCAGAGGCATGAAAGAATACCGCACTGGGGTTTTCTCTGCCCAGAAAAGCTACACTAACAGAAATGGTGCAACCCCTGGTGAGGTTTCCAGATCATGTATAGTTTGTTGGTTTATTCCACTAAGCCTTTCCAGTATAAATAGAGCTTATGCTGACAAAAGGGTGCTTTACTTAGTAAAACTTCTTAAGCCAGCTCTTCAAACAGGAGCTCTAGTAGTGAAAGCAAGTTTTTTTTCCCTTGGTGTTGTCACTGCCTCTACCTTTCACCTTCTGTCAAAATGGAAACACTGTGAAAAGTAAAATCACATTCTGGCCAGCACAAAATACAAGCAAAAGTTTCTAGCTTAGCCTCCAGCCCAGTGGGAATGCAATCGAAATATATACCTCTGCGCATGTGTATACCAGCACAACTTCGCTCATTACGAAGTGAAAAGAGATTGCCCTGAAACAGAACTTTATATATATATGTTCTGCACATATATGCATATAAACTCACACATTTACCATATATATATATAAAACTGCATCCACAGTTAAATTGCATCAGTATAAGTATATTAGCACTAAATAAAGATGACCCCTCCACCAGGTAAGAGAGCAACACAGTTTTGGACTGGAAGCGGAGCCTCGTACAATACCGGAATTACAATGTTAGGCTGAGATGAAAGTTCCCAGAAACAGCTTTACCCTGTAATTGGGCCAGTTACTGGTTCCTCTTCAGTGAGTTTCCTGACAGGAGCCCCTATCCTCAGAAGGTTTGCTGCTTACAATTGCCTGCTTCAGCCTCTCCCCGCATCTAATTGCCGGCTTTCTTGTGTTGCAGATGGAAAGGCTGATTGCCAGGTGTGAGGGATGGGAAGGATTTTTCCCATACCAACAAACTGCTCTGTGTAGTTCGGGTTTGTTTTTTTTTCTTCCTGCCTTCTCCTCAGCGTCCAACAGGTCTGGTTTTGTTGGTATTTAAATGAGCGTTCCTGAAACCTTGGGCAGCTTTGCTGTGTGAGGAGGTTGGAAGGGCCCCAAGGGCTCTGCAACCCAGTAGGACACCAGCAGGTGAATCCTGAACATATGTATACACACACACACACACACACACACACACATATATATATATATTGCAGGACACGGAATACGTTTCTGCACCTTAAATGGTTCGTGTCTCACTGTGTCTCCTGTCCCAGCGCAAGTCCCTTGTGACGGATCAGAGGAAGTATGGCTGTTGCTATATACCACATTAGAAGTTATTATTCCCAGGTGAGATCCAACTTTGCCAGCAACATTAGCTGGTTTTACCCAAGGGAGATTAACAGCTGTTAAACGCAGCTACAGCCTCCTCCTTTAGCCAAGCGGCACGGCTCTTACCAGGTACATACTCGGGGCTGGCTCTGCTCACACAGCTGTGCCTTAATAACACTTTTCTTTTAGAATTTCACAGGTTTCACAGGTTTTATGTGACACTGCTACCCTGAACTCGTTTCTAGAAGGTTTATTTAGTTTTTCTGGTCCGCCGAGCTGTGAGGTATAACTCTGTTGTACAAAGACAGGGAGGTTGTGCAGGAGAATAACCCACCCTGTGGAGTGTGGGTGCTTGTTATTCTTTGTAGTCTGGCAGAAACTTGTACAAAATCCTCAGAAGATTACTAGTGAAGTGCTAAATTTCCCCTCCCTATGACTGATATATTTAACAGGGTCTCCCAAGTTCATTCAGAATCAGGCTAAATGTATCCAGTAGTATCAAAATTAACGTGATGTACTTCCCCAGTACAGACATAAGCAATATTTCTGAGAGATCAACAATGTAGAAAAGAATTTTCTAACAGTAAAATTAAATTATGTCTGTTGCAACATACAGTTAACCACAGAACTTCACAAATTTTTCTCCAACTATACCATACATCTTAAGTTTCTGCTGCATGGATTTATTCTAGCATAGTTAGAAGAGAGATCAAAACTGGCCTTACAGCTCAAAGCTAGTTACAAACTTAACTATGGAGAGACTAGTGTCTCTCCATAATTAGCCCATCAAACAGGGAATGTACTTGTCAGCCAGTGAATGCATATACAATTATTCAGCAATGTTTAAAGGAGTAAAGGAATAAACATGATCAAAGAGCATCCAAGAATTAGGGATATATCATTTTAATCTCTGAAAATTGCACTACACATCAAATGCGTGACAAATAGAATAAATAACAGACAAATTTGATTTATAAAGTTTGAATACCACCTAGGGGTTATGGTGACATCATGCAGCAAAAAAGAACCAGAAAATAAGATTAAATTTCACCTTCAAAATTCAGCAATTTTTATTTTCTCTGCTGCTGAAAAGTACATTGAAACGGATCTCAAAACCACGTCTTTCACGGACCCACAGCTCATGTCTGTGTTTCTCATTAACTGTTAAAATCCCACAGACTGGGTTTCTAAACTGTTGAAGGACGCCGTAACCTATCCTTGTCGTTACAATTGTCTCCACACCCCTTCATGCATATTTTTGGTTGGTCTTAACACTGTAGCTCCTCTTCCTTGTCACTGAAACTTAGCCGCAGTTAATGGAGTTGCTTCCAGCCTTTTTAGGTGCATGTAAAACACAGCGAAAGCGCGAGTGATTTCTGCTGTGTGTTTGATCATAGAGGGTAAGCCGTGCTCAAACCTCCCAGCCATCACCTGCTCCAAGTGCTCATACCTCTGCGCAGGTGAGATAAGCCGGGGAGGGCTCCCTGGGCCCGTTTCCCTACCGCCGCGCTGGTTCCCGGCTCACGCCACACGGTATCAGCCTCTAACATCTACGCGGAACATGAAAGACTCCCACGGCAATTCTCCGTGCTATCAGGAGTTTGGATCTTGAGCTGTATGGTTGCGTTAGATCAACCACTGTGTATTTACACCGGCCGGATACTGAGGCGTTCGGGAAAATTTTTTGAGCCGCGGAAATCTAGAAAGAACAAAGAGAGAAATCCTCGATGCAGTCCAGTTCCGAAGCAAAAAACCACTGGCACACTCTTTATGTTTGTTGTTATTTAAGTTAAAGCAAAACAACCAATGGGCGTAGAGCAAGCCTGAACTCAGCCTCGTTTTTCTGTTTCACGCTAAGATTAAGATGTGACTGTCGCCCATCCCTACTTACACTTTTTGCGGGATGAACCAGCTCAAAACCTGGATTGTACTGCACCTGTCCAGGTGGCAGCATGTATACGCTCCTGGATTTGGGAAAGGAGATCCATGCTGCAAGAAAGGACGATGTAGACGGGACAATAGGATGGGACAGTGCAGCTTCTGCATGGTGACACTAACAGAGTTTTACACACAATGCTATTTATGGACCCAAAGTCCTGTCCTCACATATTCTGTGTGAAGCTACTTTGCAGCAAGACTGCACATAAACTTTTATACAAATAAAAGTTTGCCATTAAAAACAAAAAAAAGCTGACAAATCATCATGTAAAGGATGTCTACCCCTCCGAACAAATGCAACACTGCAACAGGACCCCAACTCAGCCAAAGCCTTGCAGGTGAATCTTCATCAGTCGGTTTCTTCCACCTCAAAAAAAAAAAAAAAGAAATGGGGTTTTAAATTCCAAACGCAGGGCTCTATCGGCTTTTTTGAAATAAAAACAGTGGGAATGACAGGGAATATAAATGAAAGGGTTGATGAACAGCTGTCCTCCTTGTCCACTGGCAGGATGCGGTATTTTCTTCAGGCTTGTACTTTGTCCAACAGCCTTTCTATTGCAGCAAGCTCTGTGTGCCTTGGGAGAAGCCCGGGGGGGATTCCCCCCTTCAGGGCTCTGGCTGTGTGTTGGCTTCCCGCTCTCCGCGAGCACTCGCCATCCCCAGCGCCCCGCAGGCTCCCTCCCCGCGGTGCCTCTCGCTCCCTGCCTGCCCACGGCGGCGCCCAGGAAAGTTTGCCCACAACTCGCTCCCAGGGATGAGCCAAGCTCTCCCCGTTCTTTACAGTTTCCCACAATTCCAGCGCATCCACCAAACTAAAGGAAAGGGAAGCCTTCTTTTTGGCTACCTCTTTGAAAGGAAGAGGACATGCATTGATGAAAAACCAGCAGGCAAACGCATCAACCAGATGCCATCTATCATAGGTCTCCCTGTCCTCAAGTAACTGACAACTCAGCTTTATTCCCTCTCCCACCCTGTAGCTCACGGTGTGCCTCAAAGCTCCCTGAAAACAGGTATTGATCCAAGACGCTGCAAGGACAGAGCCTTTTGAGCAGCTTTGTGCCATTGTTTTGGGGTTTTTTTGTTTGTTTGTTTTTTTTTCCTGAGGATCTGAAAATATAGAAAGGCAGGGTCAGCTCGGGGGGAGCCTGGACTTGGCCCTGGGCAGGCGCAGGAGTGGCGATGTCTGCCCAAACTGCATACACCCGGGACGCACGCTCTCCGCAGACTCGCTGGCATGAAACATTTGCTCTCTGCAAAGGTATATGTTTTATTGCTCAGCCACTCTCAACTAGATTAAGGTTTTTTTATTACCTTCATCAACTTAGTGTCTGTCACTTTCAATTATGCCGACTCATATTTAAGAATAATGCTAATTATTTTAATGTGTTTGCTGTAAATCTAGCCTATGCTAACGGCTATAATGCAAATCATTTGCGACCTGAATCTTGAATTGTAATTAAAAAAATGCTTTATATTGTTTGTATTGCCGTAGTGTTCAAAAATCAATGAAGATCGGGATGTGACTGTAGGAGAATTACATGAGACACATAAGAAGACTGGCTTCCTGTCTCAAATACTTCCCCAAATAAAAAAAAAGAGATTAAAAAATGGGTTGAAATGATGACAGGTCCTGTATTGTTGTTTCAGATATCTCTTCTATCAGATATGTAACATAAAATGATAAGGAAAAAGAAAAACCATCAACAAGAAACAGTTAATACAGATAATTTTCCCAGCGGTTTGGTTTGTTCTAAATAAATATATCTAATGTAGAACTAACAAGTCTTAGCAGCAACTCACTTTTGGGGTGCAGGGGCACAGGCAGCAGACATTTCGCAAACATTTCAGAAAATACAAAGCTCTTGAATTTAGAAAAGAGAATACTTAATTTTCTTCAGATTTTCCAGAAGTATTTTAATCTAGGCTTTCATTTTTCAGCTTGCAAGTTTTAAATATAAAATATTACTCCCTGGGTTAAAAAGGGCTAAAAGGACTAAAATCTGCCTTCTAAAGAAAAAGATATCGCAGCCAATTTGTAGAGAGATTAATAGCCTGTGCAGTTACACCAGATTTTCAGAATAAGGCAAACTAAGAACTAAGCATATATCAGTTCCTTACAAGCTGGAAGATACCACAGGTAAAAATGAGATACCGGTGACACCAAGTCACAAAATGGCCATAATAAGACTAAGATATTTCCATGATTTTTTAAGGTTTGGGTTACAGAAAAGAACTGTTGGGAAAAAAATCTATAAAATGTTAAACCAGCAGGAAAGAATAGTGAAAAATAAATAGGTGGCTATGGATAGGATTTTGCCATCTGCTGAGGAATAAATACAAGAAACAGGTAGAACATGAGTGCCGCTTTACCTACTTATGGTCTCATCAAGCTGAGGACCTCACACCTATGGCTTGGTCCAGAACTCTGGTTCTTGCTGTCGTCATTTTGTTCACAGATTTTGATTTAAAGACTCATTTTCAGTGTTGCACAGGGAATCACAAGCAGGCCCTTCCCTTCCGAGGCTGTTTATAGTGTCCCATCTGTACCTTTTAGACCACAGAGACCTCTTGCCTTGCTATAGGCCATATGAATATTATACTATTTGCTGCAAACTCCAACTGGAAGGCAGCAGATAATTCCTGCTTTGCCACACTTACAGCAAGAATATTGAGGGTGAGTGGTGATATCCAGCCAAAACCTAACAGAAGGTGCCAATTTCATCTTCTAAAGCTTACGAAGGCACCAGACCTGAAATTACCTGAGCAAACATGTCAGCAAGGAGCTGTTATTAGCCAACAGAGAAGCAACCTGACTGACTGTCTTGCAATAAGCTTACATGACAAATGAAACCAAAACCAAGACCCTGATCCTCAATCTTTGTGTCGGAAAAATAGAAAATAAGTAGCACTTTGGTATGTAAAGCAATAAAACTGTGTTTGTCTATTTATCACAATCACCGAGGGACATACTTTTGGGCAGGGCATGCTTCTGTACGGCTGTATTGTCATTCCCAAGCATGTGTGATCTGTTGTGACGGGATCGATATTACAGGGAATCTCTTCTTTGCTGTTCTTAGACAAGTCTAAAAATTATTCCTCTGTACAGAGACAGTCATCTAAGTGGAAGAAGTAGTATACCACATACAGATGTGCATCTCAAGAAGCACATATCCCCAGATTTTTATTGTTTGTAAAAGATCTCACCCATGAATTATTTGCAAGTCACGTTACTTTTGGCAAAAAGTTTATTGAAAACATTTAAATCTTCTTTCAAAGTTAGCATATGGCTTAACATTCCATTCTGCTCTTACAGCCCTAAATCTGGAAGACAATCCCTACCTTGCTTATAGGTATCTTGGATACAGAAACATCAAGCAAATGCCTGTGATGGGGTTCTTAAACAGGGAGGCTCTGGAAGCAACTCACTTGACCCAGAGCTGCAGGCACTGGGACGTGAGGGGCAAGCTCTCTGCCCGCAGAGTGAAGGGGAAGAATGGGCAGAACACCCTGTAGAAATAATACAGAAAAGCTTTTGGGTGTTTGGTGCCAGATTTATTATATTGGTGTGGTTCAAGGTGTCTTTTTATGCGAGGCTGGCAGTGATGCCTATATTCACTTTCACGAATATAGAAGAAGGGGCAAGTGGACAGTCCGTAGGGGTTACTGCTGGTAACTCCTATTTGAGCTGAGCATTGACATCAAATATTTTCTTGTCATCCTGACCAAGATGGGGGACACCTGAGGTATGGACCTGAATCTTCCCAAATGCAGGCTATCTAGCATATTAGCTTCCTCTTTAAAACCCTACCACACAGGAGAAGAGAAGGTATGCCAAGCAAATTTGCTATTCCTTGTGGCTAGAAACTGCAGTGACCTCAGAAAATTTGCTGTCTTGTCTAACTGATCTCACCCTAAAGAACAGTTGAGCTCAGTCACTGTGTCCTAGATTCAGGCTGAGAAGAGATAGAGCAACAACCTCCATCCTAAGCCTCCTGAGAGTACTTGTCCATGCACTCGCAAAGCAACGTACTCATCTAGGTATCTCCGAAACACACACCACGCAGGAGGCAAAAAATAGGGAAGGAGCTAAAACATGTTCTAGATAGCTTGCTTTGTACCTCCCTGTGGTCATCGGCTATTTTCCATAGCCAGATGAATTTAAAATAGAAAAATCCGGTTTTAATCACATAAATATGTGGCATTTCTACTTATTTCCATTCATTTTGCAAAACAGTTTAAAACAGTTATCATGATTTTACACTCTAGGATAACATTTAAAAAAAATATTTTAAAAAATTCCCTGAGACTGCTTTACAGGACTTCTCTCTTCCCTCATTCTTTCCTCTTCTACTCACTTTTCTGTTTCCACTGATTCGTCATTACTAGGGCATATGTACGTGGTTTGCTACATCCACCATACAGCAGAGCCTCCTTTTGTTTCTTTACCCCACAGCCAACCAGCCTGTGAAACTAATTCTGTTCCTAGACCAACACAAAATTACTCGAGTAATTAATCTTGTTTCAAATTCTGGCCATCTGTACAGAATCTCAAAAGACAGGTGCTTAAAATTATCTTTGAGAATACCTGTGGAAAAATACTGATCATCCAGCTATTTGCATACCTACAACATTAAACACAGAGAGGGGGAGCTTTGAAAATTCTGGCATAGATTTCAATGCTTTCTGCAATAATCTGAGATAAAATGCATTGTGTGTGTGCTTCAAAACTCCACTTCAAACACTTGTGCCAGCGAAATGCTGCCATTTTAATTCTGAGCAAACAGTGGATCACCTGCTGAGTCCAATGTTAGGTCTGAAGTTTTCCGCCATTTAAAAGCAGTCTTCTGACTTAAATATAAAATCAGTGGCTTACACAGTGAATCATTATAAATCTCTTGCAAGCTTTTAAATCAATCAGTCAAGCTTAGGAAGCAGCGATTTGGAGAATCATAGCTCTGAGGCTTTGGGGCCTTTTTGTGCAAGAGTAATAAAAGTAAACGATTTTGTAGCTTTTAGGAATAGTGGGTCGTTTGCTTTTTGCCTCCCAAGGAGTACCCAGGTTTGACTGAGTAGGTTTACCACAATATTTGAAAAAAAATCTGTGTTAATATTATTTTCAAACTCTAAAAGAGNAAAAAAAAAAAAAAAAAGTACATTAAAACTGCTTAACCAAAAAACTCAGTCTAAAATGATCCTTTGCTCAGAAGATAAATTATTTTGTGACTAATAATAAAGACTGAAAAATGTAAATGATTCTCCGTGCAAGGGAAGGTAGAGAATTGCTGCACTGGTGGCAAAAGTAGTGCCACCTAGAATTAAAAATGCTTAGCATTTTCCATAAATACAACACTGTTTTCAGCTGCTCATAACTTTGGCAGAGCTGAATCATGAAGCTGTAATTTTCTATGCCTCTGCCTGGTTATAGCTTGCTTGTTGGAGAAGAAGCAGCAATTCAGCAAAGGACGTTGGAAGTTTGTCAGAACAAGATTAGAGAAAAAATTTTATTCATGAAAAGTGTACTTGACTCCATACATCTTCCACAAATTTTCCCATTTGGGTAGGGACCGTTGGCCATCAATTGTGCTTTTTAGTTACCTTCATAACCCTTAGTGTATGAAAAACGCATCTTGGTGAGAAGTGGTATAGTCTTTGATTTGCACTGTCTCTGCTTATTTTTGTGTGTGTTTATACATATATATGTATGTGCATACATTATTTACATATGTGTATGTATACGTGCAAACATATACAAAGAATATAAATGTATGTGTGTATTTTTTATTACTTTTTCTTTTTTTCTTTTACAAAAGGTGTGCCTAAGCAGCAGAAAGGATGGCCGCCTGTTCATTTTGTTCTGGCATCTCCACTCTGGCAGAGGTGAAACTTCTAGAAAGAGAGTGCCGCACCTTTCCTGAGAATGAGATTTCTTTCCTGGGAAAGGAAGGAGATAAAGATGGGAAGACGTGGGTACACACGGCGTGGGCTGGGAGGCTCCTGAAGGAGCAAAGGGCCTGGTTGCAGCAGGGAGGGTGGGGGGAGCCTCAGCTCAGCCTTCGGGGCGACAGAAAATGGGAGATTTTTCCTGTGACCAGAGGGGTTGGCTGCATGGAGTTTCCGCAGCTTTGTGAGAAAACGAATCTTGGCACTTTGGAGAACCAGGACAGGGAAAACCAAGAATCAGCCCAGAAAGAAACAATATGGAGAGAGATATTTATTTTCAGATCTTTTACTTTAAGCAGTGCCACTGAACATAAGACAAGACAGAATGATTTTTTGGGGGGGTTATTATTATATATTTTAACCAAACCAATCTTCACCAACTGGAAGCCCAGAGGTGCACCTTGGCACGCTCGCTAGACTGCAGCCCCACCACAAGCTTCTGGCTAAACCCAGGTCCTGCTGCCCACCACGTCCAAGGGCATGAGTCCCTGCTCCGGTCTGGGATCCGCATCTGTCCCTCAGCTGCTGGCAGAGTTATCGGCTCTGCTGCAGTCTCCTCAAGCTGGGTGCCCAGCTGGCTCTCTGTAATACAAAAGAAGGAAGAAAAAGACTTTAGGGATCCGTGAGTCATTTTCCTCCTCCCAGCAACACAAAGCGCCTTTGGCTATGGACCTGGAGGACTATGCTCTGTGCCACATTCCTGACTCACTGCTGTGTTTCAAAAGGGAAAGAGGCACCGAGAACAAAAAATGACAGATAATTGCTCGATATTCGCTGTGATTTTTTTCCTGATGTGTTGTTTGTGACTGTGTGAGGAAACCGGGGAGCAGCCCATCATTACAGTGCAGGAGAAGCTACACGCAATCAGCACAGTATTCCATCTGTTTGAGTCATCTGCCTTTGATAGCATCTACTGCTGGTTAAATCAAGACATAAACTCACTAATGGATAGTTACAAAATTTCCTCCGGAAAGCAAGTTTTTCTGCCCTCTCTGATGACTTGTACTTTAAGGTATAAAATGGGTAGGGACAGACATTCTAAAATTATTTTATCAAACACAACATTGCACGCAGTCATTTCATGCAACTACGCTTTTAAGTTATATTCTTGCAATGAACACCAGGCCCTTGGCCCCCCCATCATCTCTTACGATAACGAGTTTCACGTATTAATTATGCATTGTGTAAAAGAACATTTCCTTTGATCCATTTTAAATGTTGCTCTTCAACTGCATGGAGAGCTCCTTCGTCCTTACGTGATGAGAGGAGGGGGACCAACCAGCCCCTCACCTGTACTGCTCTTGGCTTCAGCGAGACTGGGAAGTGCTCAGCCCCCCTGAAAAAAATAGGCTAACTCTATGACTTCTTGTGGATTTAAGAGCCCAAAGTTAAATATTCTATGTTAAAAAAATTCTGCAATTAAGCATAACCAACGATTTTCTTTTGCAATGACTGGGCCCCTCCTTCATTCCCATCAGACACAGAGGCTATTTTTACTATTATCATTGTATTGCTTAAGTTATGCATGAAATTTATCATGTAAGTAATATAAAACCTCCTTTTTACACAATGGGCCTAAGATAAAACCTGTGTAGTCAATAGAAGAATATCTCTGTATTTGGTCATCTTCAGATCAGACCTAAGGTTCATTTTGTTCCTAACATACACTTTGCTCCAGCAAATTTTGCTTGTAATTCCCTGAGCTTTGTGCCTTTCTGTCTATGGTACCGCATTAACATACTTTTATTGAATTATATTTCTCATTCATGTTAAACTGAAAAAAAATTAAGAGCTTGCAGCAAACTAAATTCAGGTAGATATAACATCATAGGAGCAGTGTTTGAATAGAAACATGAATCAGGTAATAAATAGCTCTCTTTGATCATTGTTTTTAAAATCTCTTGAACCATACTTTGATTAGTTCTATTTAATATTTAACATCTGGTTAGTCAATTTCAATCTGCAACGAGCGCTGCTGGAAAAATTCTATGCTGACTAAATACATTTATAATACTACAAAGCTGACATGTAATTGATTTTAGTTCCCATAAAAGGATTATGTTAACTTTTCTTAATCCATATATTAGGGTTTCGTGAAGTCCAGTGAATTCACACCAGGGATACTAAGTGTTTATTCCTTATCAATATTTTATGTAAAAATGATAGGATTATATTTTAGCCCAAGTACTGCTTGCTAGCTTTTCCATTGGAAAACAGCTAAAATGCAGAAAATATTACAGTGCCGCTGTAGCATTGGTACAGTGAAGGACTATTTGGTGTTTTCTGGTTTTATATTAGCCAGTAAAACCATATTGAACTGAAATTTGGTATGGCTGTGAACTACCAAAAATTGTTTCTCCTTCTGCTAAAAGGGTATGATAGATGTAAATTTTTAAATTTTCATAATAGAACAAAAAGTATCAGACTACAACCTAGCTAAATGCTTGATTTAGCATCGTATTTCAGACCAATGTGTGTCATGAAAATTGCCAGTAACCATTGATGCTGGCAGTACCCAGTTGCCCAAGGTTAACTCAGGCAATTTGGTAATCTTGTTTATCTCCAGCCTAACAGAATAAGTACCATATTAATGGTAAATGTAATGCCCTTATGTGCCTTAAACAAATGCAGAATTAATAAGAAACAAAATGGAAGGTCTTTGCCTATCTGGGGAGACTTTATTTTATGAAAATTTCCCTGCTCAATTGATCATGACCATGTGCAGCGGCAGTACGCATCTGTAAGTAGGAGAAGTATGAAACTGGGCAGTGCTATTTGTCAAGGACTAAGTCCCCCCTTTTGCCGCAATAAACCCATCCCTAATCTAGAATAGTAAATCAAAAAGAGTTCGATCCAAACATTGTCCCCAAAGTGAGGAATGGAACAATATCCATCCCACTACGTAATATCGGATCAGGAACCAATGTTTTTCTCCAAGGCCAAGTGCCATAGACCACTTAGACTACACCCCTTCACAAAAAATTATCTCAGATAGAGGTAGTCAATGTGGTCTAACCTAGAGTGAGGGGCAACAGTATGTTTATCACAGTAGTATGCATTTCATTTTCAGGACTGATGTTAATTTATCATTCTATTACATGCAATTCACGTTATTCTTGTTTCCATTGTAATACTAAATGAATCAAAGCAGCTTAAAATTATCTGATCAAAATTATAAACAATTGTGCCATTTCCAAGAATGAATGGAACTACATACAGTGTTTTTTCTTCTTACGCTAGCTGTGCTGCAGTGAAGTTGGATTTCCATTGCTCATGAAGTATGCCATTATATTTTCCTAGCTATTCCTTTTGACTAAGACTAGCTCAAAGAAGTGTTTTACACTGTGAGGGATTTGGTGAAGACAGGCCTGGGAATGTTAACTATGAACACCTTGGTTATTAACCAGGGTCTCACTTCAGGCAAGCTTGACCCTTATGAAACAAGGGCGTGTAGATGACTCTATCGGTATGTGCTTGGGTACACATGGACTTTCAAGCACTGGATAGTGGTCTTGTGCCCCCTTTGCTTAGATTTAGATACCTACTTTCCACTAGAGCCTTTCAAAAGGCAATTGTTTTTTATTTTTTTTTATTGCATCTTGCCTTATATGTTCCGCACAGGAAAGAACCAGGCCTCTGCTTGCAATCGAGAAATGAATTTCTGAGGCATAAAATTACTAAGTAATAAGGACATTCCAAAAATTAGTGTCTTCAACAATCATATATCCTACTTTATGTTTCCATAAATCATTTTCCTCTGTTCTTTTATCTTCACTAGAATGCAGATTTACAACATAATAGTAGTATTTACAGCAACTAGTAGGCAACTGAACTTTAAACCACTTGTTGATGTAAATCCTCCCTCCCCCTCAAACTAATAAAAAAGGGAAGTCTTTCACTTCGGTTTGTCCAGAGCATCCAGAAGATCCCTCTGCTTTACACATTAGCAACAATTTACACATTTGGGCCACACACAAATTAGTGTTTTACAGAGAAAAGACCCAAATGTCAATTCCATTATGCCAACTGTGATACATAAAATTTACATTATTTGCAGTATTAAAAACACTTGAGAAACATTGAGGCATTTGTTTTGGAACCAGAAGCCTGCAGCCATAAAAACAGTGCATAATACTGGAGAGACTTTACTCGTTAGCAGCAATGTTTCACTGCTAGCTCTGAACACTTCTTTTTCAAAGTTAGCATGTGGCACATAAATGATACATGAGTTCGGGGCGTATTTCCATGAAAACCCTATTCCAGCTTCTGTTCTGCCTAAGAAAGCTCATCCCATTATATGTTTAGACAATTGAAATATAAATGTATGATTACATGTCCCTGAACATCGTTCACCTGCTACTATTATCCTCCTCACAAGTCTGTAGTATGAGGTATGGACAAATTTCTGTCAGTTTTACAGAATTCCTCCAAATAGCCAACCTGAACACACCCCATGTCGTCTCTGTGTAAGGTAGCCAAGCTCACCGCAAAAAGTCCTTCACCCACTAGTGCGGAAAAACGGACCCTGAACTGACAGACAACCCCTGGGTGGGATATTTAAATCTTAAGTAAGTGGTCAGTTAAGTGCCTGCAGAAGCAAAAGGACAGACAGCATATTTGGTATGCTAATAGAAACCTATTTACTGGAGGAAGTGACAAAAACATCAATCAAATCAGAAAGGGCTATTAAGAACTGTTAACTCCCTTTCAGATGAGCAATGATTTCCATTGGGAAGTAAATAAATATTCATGACAGGGAGCAGTGACAGAAATTTCACCAAAATTACACTCTGGCAAGGCTTCCACACCAGACAAATCTTTAGGAGAGGCAGTTGGCCTGCGTTTTTGGAAGGGGACTGAATATTTAGAGAACTCTACACAAGTCCCAGAAAAATCTATCTTGGTATTCTCTTTTCCTTCCTCGGAAATCTGCTGTAGACGTTGTCTTTCAGTATTGCCCAGTAAGCTGTCCAAAACTGAGATTTTTAAGGATTTAAAGATCACGTCGAAATCAGTAGAAGCCCCTACGCCCTCATACTTGTTTTGGTATCTTCTCAAAAATATTTTTTTTTATTTTTCCCAAGATAAAAAATCTTGCACAATTTAATAGTAGATCCTGATATCCCACATCACTTGAAAACAGGGTTTGAGTTTTTTTAATACAGATAATTCTGCCCACAGAGCTCTAAATTTATCAGTAATACAAAGTAAAAGGGGACATTATGCATTTACAATGTCCCAGAACCAGACTGGAATACAAACATTTGCTGCCTTTTCCTTTATTTCTGTATGCAAGAAATAAATCTTTACCTCCTATTTCCTCCTTTTATGCTGACATGGGAAGGCAAATTCTACCTTCAACTACCTCCTTTCCACCTGTTCAGGAAAAGAATATTTTTGTCTTTTTTTAAGAAAAAAAATCAATGCAGGTTAATAAATATAACAGCTCACATTGCATTAGTGTATTAGTAATGTAACCTAAAATTAAATAACCTACTTACAAATATGGCAGCCTTCCATGCCAAGTTTCAGCCTAGAGCAAATTTTTATGGTTAAGTTATGAACCTCTAAAATACTGGCATGTCATTAATACACTGTCTTAAATATCTCCATCTTTACCGTTCACTTCTTTTTTATACCAGTTAAAGTATATTTTTCAGATAGCTTTGCAGATTGGTTACTTGAATGGAGCTAGTTGGTAAGGATAAAAGTTTACGCCCTGTCTCAGTGCATGGAAGAAGACTTTTGCATAGAGACGCGGAATATTTTGCCTGACATCTTTAGTGGAAAGAGGAAAAGAATACCCTGGCTCATTTCCTTAAAAGCCTTCTACTTTAAGAAGATCGCATGTCCAAATCACAGGAGGAAGAGGTTTCTCCATTTCTCTCTGTTAAGCATATCAGTGATTTGAGGAGTAAGGAGTTTTAATTGGGGTTTGTATTTTCATTTTGTATTTTTCCCTTCCTAGATGCATCACAGTGATCCGTATGTAGATCACCAAGACTAAGACCTAAAAGGTGAAAAGATCTGTAAAACTTATTTGTAAAATTTTATTTCAACTTCTTGCTGGTGTATAGTGAGGGTCAGGGACTTGAAAAGGACAAATGTAAAATTAAGGAAAAAGATGGTGATTTTTATAGAGTGAAGTAAAAAAAGGTTTAACACCAAGGGTTCAACACCATTCAGTCACTCAGGTTAGGCACCAAGAGTCACCTGAGATGCCCTGAGGTATCTAAGAAAGCTTACAGGGGTGGCAGGTATGACACACAATTTATGGGAAGCCCAGGCTGGATTGGCAGCTGGACACTAAGCAGAAAACCCAGGTTACCTGAAGCGACAGCAGTCTCACGCTCAGACAGCTAAATTTTGCTCATAGGGTAGGATTCAGTTTGAGATCAGACCTTCTGTACCTCAGGGTCTATGTGTAGGTATCTCCACCTAAGCTAGGAGCTCAATTCAGCCCAGTCTAAATCTCGATTTCCATTGCCATTGGAACTGCCTTGGGGTTGGAAGAACCAGCTGCTGTTCCAGAGGTTCCCAGGCCTCCCATGGGTCCTGTGTCGCTTCTGCCAGTCCCTGTGCTTGCCAAGGATATCTCAAATGGCACGAGACACCTCTTTTCAGACAACTGACTCCGTCCTAGGTGTCTGAGCTCTCTTTACAGTCAGAACAGGTGTAGTCTATGGAAACTAGAGAGCTATTTGGCTTACTCTAAAATAGACATGCTAGGTGACATTCAGTTGCCTAAAGAAAGGCACCTGTGGCCATTTCAGAGGTCCTCAATAATCTGAGACATCCTCACAGGGGTGGTGGAGATGATACAGAACCTTTGGGAGACCTGTACCATCCTGGGGAAGCAACTGGAATTAGATAAAATCCCTCACAGTATCTAAAATGGGAATATAAACCTATTTTTATACATTAATCTCACCATAAACCTTCTTTGAGTACAGTGGTAGCCTAGACATCACACCTTGTGGACACCATAGGCATGGCTCAGCTGCTCACTCGTAGTCATCCAGTCCCTTTTGGGGTGTCCTAGGTGTGTTGAACGTCGACGTGGGGCAGACAGAAATGACACAGGACCTATGGGAAACCCAGATTCTTCTGGCACAGCTGCTGGAGTCCAAATTCTCAGGTAAATGCTGGGATATCTCAGGTAAACTCAAACCTGTGTGTGGGCAGCTGAGCCTGGTCCTAAGTATCTGCAGACTGTTAAGCAATTCTGCCTTTTCTTCTTTTTTTTTGTTTTTATTTTTCTACTTTTTTGATTTTTTTTTAATGCCTGAAAGAATAAAGGCAAGGTAAGAGCAGGGGAACTGAATCTTAGAGACAAGAATCACCCTGAATACTGATTATATGGTAGGGAGGCTATGTAATGGGAGTTCAAGAAAATCTCTGCCTCTCAGATGTGGAGGTGAAGAGGTATTAACTGCAGTGTTTTCAGTGAAGCTGAAAATTTCTGTAAGTGCATCTATCCCATTATGGGATATATAGTCAAGTTCAACTGTGGCAACTGCACAAAACACTGAAAATCTAATTTGGATGAAAGCCTAACCCAAATTTTTCTATAGTTCAGACAAAACATCACCACACCTCAGTGAAAACCTGCACCACGCACGCAAGTTCTTAAAGGTATGAACCAAAGCACAAGCATTTGTGTACAGTGGTACAATCAGCTCTGCCCCAAAAACTGGTATTCTTTCCATATTGACCCCCAGTTTTCCAGTCATTAGCAACATTACAGTTGCAGTATGGTTACCAAATATAAAATGTATATGTATGTAATTACATCACTGCAGTTCATCTTCTCATAATGGCCAAACAGTCAGATTCAAGTACTACCGACTGGTCTCCTTTGCATCCATTCTGTTTTGTAAAAGTATGGTGTATCAAACACTGTGTAACTGTGAAATCATTACTTGGAAGAAGACACCTAATCTCGTGTCTGTTTATTGTCCTTAGCAATGTGCACTTTCAGGCAAGGGATAGAGTTACTTGATGTCAGCTGAACATCAATACCATGTCACAAAGCAGTGTTTCTAATTGCGGTGCTGCATTAGACTAGTACAAAAAGTTCCACGCATTTCTTGGAACAGTATATCATGAAAGCTCTCAAAAATAAAGCGGCATCTTATGAGATCACCAGTCATCTACAATTCCTTCATTCTAAAACCGGTAATATGTGGGCTTCAGGGAATGAGAGCCAACGTTGCTGCGTGACTCTGAAGGTTATGTCTAATGATTGTGGTTGTTAAGTATCTCCGTTCTTTCCACACTGACAGTCTACATCAAGACAAGAGCTGACTCACTGGTCAAAGTCAGTCACATTTGCCCTTTGACCGCTCTACAGTTCATCAGCCCTTTTTGTTATGGAAGCTGTAAGATGTGATTAGAGTGGTTGCTTCTAGTGACATAAATAAAAAATGTACAGTTATCAAAACCCTTCATCTACATTCAAAGGTCTGAAAAATATTATAGTTAGTGTCGGCTTTTAATAATGTAGATTTCCGGATCTTTTCTTTGCAAATATCTACCTTTGAAAATATAAAGAAATGTAGACCAACCTATCAAGGTTGAAGTTTATCTCAGTTTTAACAGACACGACAATAGACGTATGAATTGTAGGTGCATTTAAAGATCAGTATTTTCAGGACCTTTGGAAATAAAAGAAAAGGAAGTGCTTGGAGTAAAACTGTAACAAGCAGCTGTCAGAGCTAGAGATATAAAATTAAATCTATGATCCTGTAACAGGGTCAAAAGGGACCAACGTGGTCAGCAGATATAACAACAAAAAATCAGTAATACTTACCTATCTGATCCTACTCAAATATACCTAAAAACTCGTTTGCATAAGTAAGTCAATTAATACATCGATAACTACTTCTTGCATCCTTCAGTGCTGCCTGACAATGCTATCCATGTACAAACCACTCAGGTACCCATTAGGTGTGAATTTGGGAGCAGATTATATGGCTGGAATCTATTTGGGTTTACAACCAGAGGGATTATTCCCTATCTGGTTTTAGCCCAACCCAGGACAAACTTTGTGTTTTTTACGGTTTGATTATCAGAAATTATATTCCCGATATAGCTTCAAATGCCCCTTCAAAATCTTTCTTGGTGATGGCTTAGGGGAACAATTTCTATGCAAGTGTCTACTCACTGATTTTAATAACAAAGAAATTTTTCATGTATTTGAAAATATATTTAATAATTTCTGTAAAAAACAACTTCTGTAAAAAATCATTTCTGTAAATTCAGTGTACCTAGCTGTCCAGACCGTAGTGACTATAGCACTTTTATGAGCTGCTTTAGGAGCCTAGGAGTACATTGTGGTGTCTTGGATCAGTGGGTGCAGTTGTAGTCACTCCTGTCCCCTCTGAGCTGCAGAGCCAAGCCTCAGCCACAGGTTTCTGAGCAGAAATATGTGGGCACCACTGGATCTCAGCTTTCCCAACTGGCTCAACGCCTCTGCCCTTGCCGTGAGATAAAACCAGGCCAGAGAAGAACTGAAATATCCTGCAGGAGGGACTGGGTGACCTTCATTGCTAGAATACAAGAAATGGGCTGAAACGGATTACTGTAAAAAATGGAAGGTCACACAACTGAGAACTAGTAACAAGAATTTGGATTATGAACTGGGAACTTATAAATTGGAAATGACAGAGGAGAAAGAACGGGCTGTGTCAGTCAATCACATAATACTTATGTGTGCCTGTGTGTTTTAGCTGCAAAAAGCCAGTTCCTAGAGCACCTCAGGGAAGATATATCCAGCAGAGATAGGAAAATATTAATGTCGTGACACGCAATTCACATTTCACCTGGAATACTGTGTTCAGCTCTGTTTATTCAGAAGAGATGAATTCAGGTGGAAAAAAGTCTCGAGAAAGGCTAATGAAATAGTCAGGGGAATGGGAAGGAGAGAGCAGAGAAGAGACTAAAGCTGTGGTCACACATTCACACGTCACTTCTGCCAGCAGCAGCCCAGCCACGTGCTGTTCCTGACTGCGTATCAGTGCCCACCCCTGTCAGGGGACTTGGACCCCCAGACCTGCCACCTTCACTCCTTGGGAATTCACCCTCAGAAAAGAACAGGGTTAGGAAGACTAACATGGATGTAGACTGTATATGATTTATTTCGGGGGCATGGAAGTTGAAAGAACTCTCCTATCCTTCTGAGTACCGAGCTTTTGGAGTTGCCTTCTTATAGAAGGAGCGAGGGAAAAACTTTTTACTGGTTTCCAAGGGGAGCACGATAGGTTAACAACTAATGTTATATGGATCAGTGCCCTTAAATGCAAGGGGATGGACAGAGGACTGCCAGTATGCCTCCCAGTCCCGTGTTCTTTTACCATACTTATTTCTATGTCTACAAAAGACTTCAGAAATTTATGTCATTTTTTATCTTTACTGCATTTAAAAAAAAAGTAATAGCACAGATCTGGAAGAGAAATATTCTTCCAAAGGAAGAAGAATGGATTCATAAAGCTTGGCAAATTACAGTCATTGACAAATTAACTCTCTCTCCGAGAGATCAATATCAAGATTGTGCTGCAACTTGGGCTCCATTCCATGTGTCCCACAAAAGGGTAAAAACCCTGCTAAACCATTCCTTTTTATTGTCATTTTAAATAAATGAATGACAATTTTATCATTCAGAGGACCTAGGAGTGGCTAATTGATATTTAGGTCTCTCCTTTTGTATCTCACACTGAACACGTAAATGTGTGCCTGCATGTGTGTGTTTGTGTGTGTGAATAAACATGTATAAATTTGAATTAGTATTTATTATTTTAATAAGAATAATCCCCATGGTGTACAATTGCTATTCTACTGAAATGGCAACTGCTGTGTACTAGTTTAGTTAAGAAATTTCAGTGACCATATCTATGAAGGCAATGCAGAAAAAAAAATATCAACATTTCAAGGAAAAAGTAGAAAGAGATTGAGTAAAGGTGCATCGAACTTACCAGGGTTTGTACCAGTGTGCCTCCACTGTATTTTCAGGTCAATCCCAGGTTGCCAGAAGATGCCACATTCCTGTCCATATCAGAGTTTCAAACTAGCTAACCTTTAGAAGTTACCTAGCATATATACATATATATTTTTGCACCAACGTGATTCCTGTGTTTCACTTTGCCAAAATATTCTACCATTGCTGGAATAATGTCCATCATGAAGCAAGCAAAATTCCCCACAGATTCCACCCCATCAAATTAAAAAATGAGTAGTCCTCATTTAGCAAACGGATAGAAAAAGAAGAGCCATATTTGATAGTAGGCTTCAGATGCTTTGGATGGCTGGTATTTTAAGCTAGTCATAAACTCAGCCTCACTGGCCTGTTAAAGAGGGATATGGCTGCTTTGCAACACCAAAGCAGTGCAAAATGGATAGAGCACATCAGTGAAAATGGTCCCAGATGTCTTAAATAATAAAATAATATACTAAATGCTTTGCAGTGCTAATGTGCCTTGTGCACACAGATCTCAAGGCACCTTACAGACATTAATGAATTAAGCCCTGTAAAGTGGGTAAGTATTATCCATATTATGCCCAAGGGGAAACTGAGAAACAAAGATGTAAGATGATGGTCCAGGAAGTCTGTGACAGATGCGGGAGTAGGACCCAGGTCTCCTGGTCCCCACTCCAGGGCTGGAGCAACAAAACGCTCTCTAAATTCATCTGTCAGTTATTTTTTTAAGCAAATTTAGTCCTTATGAAATTGACAGCCCCAAAGACTGAAGTGCTCTATTAAACCACAGCAAAGGTACATCACCAGCACTGGCTGAGCGTATTTTTCCCACGCTGTCTCAATAATAAGCATCAACTGCCCTTGTTTGGAGACTGTGGGCTGCTCTTCTTGCATCCTGCCTGCTTCGCTCTCAAATTTCTCAGCAGAGATTATTGAACTACGTATCAGGTGGAGCTTGTTTTAATGTGAGCAGGTAATAATAATTGGTGACAATTAATATTTGTTATTCAAGCTAAGGATCAAGAGTGATCCATTGCCACTTTCGTACATGGTCCAGCCCGTGTTTACCAGGGTAGATTGTTGCTCAGAACTACAAAACTCATATGTCAAATGCCTAAAAACTCGCTCATATTCTTAAGAAACTGGACTCTGGGGTTTACTTCTATCTTTAAAGTATTGAACTCTATCACGACTGACAACTAAATTAATGCTAGCTTTACCAGAACTATCACAGAATCATTCAGGCACGAAGGGACCTCAGGATGTCTCTGGTCCAAGCTCCTGCTCAGAGCAGAGCCCTCTCTGAGGTCAGATCAAGTTGCTCAGGGCTTTATCCAGCCAAGTCTCAAAAAGGTCCAAGGGTGAAGACTACATGGCTTCTCAGGGCAACCTGCTCAAATGTTTGGATCTCCTCAGAATACAACTTCCTCTGCTTCAATTTACGCCCTTTTCCCACCATACCCCTCTGTGAAGGGTCTGGCTCCATCCCCTCCAAAACCACCCCATAGGCACTGGTGGGCTGTTAAAAGCCTCTGCAGCTACCTGTTACCAAGGCTGAACAAGCCCTCATCCATCGGGGTCTCTTTCACAAGGTCTAACACAAGGTCTATTTTGGTGGCCTTCCACTGAACTCACCTCAGCTTGTCAATGTCTTTCCTGTACTGGGGGCCCCAAACCTGGTTACAGCACTCCAGATGCAGATTAACAATTGGAAAAATCAGAGAATAATCATTTACCTTGACCAGTCTATGCTCCTGCTGCTATGGCCCAGGATGCTGTTAGCCTCCATCACTGCCAGGGCACAACATTGACTCAAGTCTAGCCCCCTTGTTCACCACAACCCCCAGCAGTGGGGTAGGTCGTGGTAGAAGCTCTACTTGTTGCTTTGGACATCCTTTGCCAGTTTCAAATCCACAATATTTCTGCACAATGTTTCTGTGTTTTTATTTGCATCCTGTCCTCACAACACCGCCTGTTATACTGCCTTTTTGCGCTGGAATTCATCCATGAGTTCCAAGTTCAGCCAAGCCAGTCTCCTGATACATCTCCCAGCTTCCCTGAGCATGAGGGTGGACTATTCTTGAACTTGGTGGTGGTTGCCTTTAAAGACCTGCCAACTTTCCTAAGCTACTTTGTCCTTTAATGCTGCCTCCCACGAGATCCCACCTACCACTTCCCTGAGTAAGCTGAAGTCCGGTCGCCTTAAGCCCACGATCTGGACTCTGCTACTTGCCTTCCTCACTCCTTTTAGGATGTTGAAACACACTGCTTAATGGTTGCTACACCCAAGACTACCACTGATTGTCACATCCCCAACTGGTTCTTCCAGCAGGGCATCACTTTACCTAACATCTGTGTTAAGTTGTCTTCAACACTCTCCAGAAACATCTTGGATTCCTTGTTTCCTACTGATAAGTTTCTACAGGTTAAGTGATTATGGTTCTTGATAACAGGGTTTGCCCGTAGGCATTTTATAGACACATTGGAGATGAGGCAACTAGTGTCCCAACCGAACAGCATAGACCAAAGACAGGTGAGTTTGTGATTTGGGACTTGAACTTATAACCCTCCTTCTCACAACCAATTCGAATTAGAAATAAAGTTTTTTTAAAAATTACATTAATCACCTAGTGGCACCATTTCTTCAGAGACGTTGCTGACACGCTATCACTTGAAAGCTTTACATTTAAATTATATACTTTCTGGAAAAAAAAAATCATTAGCTATCCAAAAGTTATAGGTTTGACGTAGAAGCCACTTGGAAAAAAAAAAAAATTAAAGCATCTATTATGCAAGACAAGCATGCTTCAGATTGGAATTTTATAAGTATGTTCCAGTCTCACTATCTGGAAAACCCACTCAACTTACACATAAGCCACAAGGCATTCATAAGAAAAATTAGTCTTTGCTGAGCTGGGTTGGATTAAAATCAGTGACCTATAGGTAGAAAGCTTTGTACATCATTAGTGATTCCCTAGGGCAGCCCGGTAAGCACTAATGTTATGCCTTCTAGAATGAAGCTTGTTTTCTGGAAAGATAAGCTTATTAATTCAATTTTTGACCTTTATTGAGCACTCAGGCAAGGTTGTCCACCCCCTGGACACAAAGGTAATATCTCCTGCATACATTGCTCTCAATCCCAGACACTTTCTACAATAAAATATTTCAACCTCTTCCTAAAGGATCCCCTCCCATGAAGTAGTAAATAAGCATTGCAAAAAATATTAGCTTAGATTGCTTCCTAAGTGTGTACTGCAAGTTAAAAGTTCAGCCAATTTTGCAAGGACTTTGTATTAACTTCTGTATTTTTTCGGACACAGGCACACCAAAACATTTTTGTAGTCATAGAAGATTTTACGTTTTCAAGCTTGAGAGGCACTGTAACTGCATGGAGAGCTAGGCAGGAGACCAGCAGTCTGCTGTGCTTTCTCAAGAACCGTTGCTGCCTAGAAATATTCCTAGGCTCTGGATCTCGATTCTTCACGTTGCTGAACCGTCAGAACAGATTTTGCTGTGGTTTTGGCCCAGGCTAAACAACTTTCTCCCAGACATTCCCAGGCATAATTTAGGAGCTAGCAAGTGCCAAGGAGCATGATTAAGTGGTAGCAATTTACATGTGGCTACTCTGTTTTGGAGGGTAAGGATTTTAACAGCATAGATGCCAGCCATTCTATGTCAATTAGCCTTGGTGCCAGAGACCAGTCCTAAAAATATTTAAAATTTACCATTTTAGATCTGGCCTTGGAAAGACACAACATGAACTTCTCTTTTAAGGTTGCCAGAGTATTTAAAAGACAGCAGAATGAATATGGGACACTTTTGTTTTCTTTTGGAAGCAAATTGAGCACTAAGAATTGCAGACATCATAGGCAAGCTTGACCTTCTGTAAGGATAAAACGTGGAGTTTGGGATTTAAAACCATAAACTCTCATGGTGCTTCTTTGCTAGGCACCATAATCCACTCTGTTAACAAAAATCTATGCAAACAGTATGTGCTACATAAGCACATCATTTGATTTCTTCCTTTTGATATTAATTGCAGAACAGTAAATGGCATTTGGGTCTTCTATACCACAAGACACATTCTGTCTATAGATTTTATTCAGTGACATTGTCAAGCTTTTATTTTTCTTATTTGGCAAATGGGTGAGCGATAGTTACGCAGAGAGATATTTAATAATAAAGATTATGGAGGACATAGAATTGAGTAAAAAATCTCTTGGCTTGGAGCTCAGTGCAAGTCTTAACCTTGGGTGCAAGTTAAGGGATGAGAAAGAGGCATTTTCATCCAGAATCAATTATCGCAAATGCTCCCACAGTCATGGCCAAAATCACATTACTCGCAATAAATTAACAATACTTGGCAATTCTTTTTAAGTGCCTATAGTTTTAGATTTAGAAAAAAGGAAGAGTTAAAGTTCAGTACAAGGAAGGAAGATTTCATCTTACTACGTCCTCTGCCGTGCCCTGCTCTCTTTTAGTCAGAGCCTCAGTCTCCTGTGTCCATGCTCCATGTCCCATAGCATCTTCCATGCTCATTTTGGTGCCTCTGCTCCTTACATGTGTCTTTCCTCCGCTCATCAGCAGTCTTGCATTCCCTTGCCATTTCTCTACATGCTATCTTTTCCGTTATCCCTCCTCATACTTAAGTCCAAGATTCAATAACAGATCTTCACCCTCTTCCTCCTTTTACCTTGAAACAACGCATATGTTGATTTATACAAGCTAAGAAACCAGCCTCAGAACTTTAAAATTGTTCCTGTGATTTTTTTTTCTCCGAAATTATGTATAACATATGGCATATGAAATTCCAGGCAGACCAGCAGGTACTGGTCAAGATGAGGTGTAGGCAGTGAAACTGGTCTTGGACAGGAGAATAATTTCTGACATAGTTACTCATACTGACTGCAGTTTCATAATACATAACTGGGTCCAGAAGCAAGTGTCAGAAAAATAATTCGGTGACTATTTGCAAAATTATATATAGCATGAATTTACTTCACATAGACACATACTTCTTGTATGTTCATGGAAAGTAAACATGAGTTAACAAGACTAATGCAGGTTGCCTGTGTTAATGCTTGAGGAAGAAGAGGTTTAAGCTAATATTAAGGATGCAAACATCTAAAGCACACAGATTATTCTCTACAGTTATTAAGTGTCAGGAGCCATAGACTGGTAAATGCAGAATTAGTAAATGGAATACATTGATTGCTTTTACATAACATAATACAACTTAAAACAAATGATCAGTGTCCCCATAAATCTTTACTAGTGCTTTTCCACAATGACAATTAAATAATGTAACAGCACCCTTCACTGCTACAAGCGTGCATTCACGAGCAATGGCTTTCTGATGAAAGAACATCACATTTTAATTCTTCACACAGACACTAATTTTTAGTGGTCTACTTTCTTGTAAGAATGACACTTTGAGCAAGATAGAAGCAAGACTAAGAATGGAAAGTTTTCTGAACTTTTTAATCTTGCATACTTGATGACAGGTTCAAAATCCTAGCGTTTTTTTCAAGCCATCCTTTTGTTTCTAGGAGACAGCAGCCAACAGAGGGAAATAATACCATGTGAACTACTTGGCCAGCCTGTGCCATAAAACACAATTTGTTTTTTAGTTATAAACTCACCAAAAACCTTTCCTAATTGATTCACTAAGACCCTTCAAACCACTAAGAATATTAAGCAAGTTGAAAAAAGAATCCTCGAAGAAACTGCAATGTAAATATTCCACATGAAGCAAATGAGGTATCATCCACAAATAAAATGAGTTGTTGAAAATAATTTGCTTAATTCTAATTACGACTCTTTCTGTTAGTTCATATACAACTGGGTAGGTAAGGAATGATATTGACACAGACAGGATTCCTGCTTTCAGTAAGAAAGTATTCCTGTACCATCTTGTTTAGCTAAAAATAAAAGAGACCTTCTTTTATTCAGATCTTGTTATTTCTCTGTCACAAGTACACTGGAATAAGGAAAGTTGCTTTTACCGTAGCACTGAGGCAGAAAGAACGGGGAAATGTAAGGCAAATGTTCTCTGATCTTCTTGTACATCAATTACATGCAATAAATTCCCTGCTGTTTGAGCACAGACAGAATCTCAAATGCACATATACTTTGGCTATTAGAAAGTATAAACCAAATAGTGATAAACAGTGACTATTTGTTGTTTAGATTTATTTTCTGAGCAATATAACTGGGTGAAAAAAAAACCCCAACCTAGTATTGAAGGATGTATCATTTTTAATCTCAGTGCTTTGGCTACTGTCAACATCAGATAGAGTGTCATATTGCAATAATTCAAAGATCTCTCTATTAGTTTCTCTAAGCCTTTAAAGTAAACGAATCTGTTACAACAGGAACATGTTAGACACATTCTCTAATTTTCCTCAGGTCTGGGACCTAAATTTATTTTAAGGAGAAATTCAAGGTAAACTGTATTTAACTTAAATGCATTAATCTTTTTAACCGTTATTGTTCAATACACTATCCAGGTATTTTTTCTCTTTTCAATGCCTGCAACAAAATTTGCTGTTGCTCCCTTTTGCAGTTCAGACGTATTAGCAGCAGCATATTACGGCTGCGAGCTACGACCTAACATTACCAACTTTGGGAAGTGACATTCTCTAATTGCTCACATCCAGCACTTAAATATACGCCGTACTCAGAAAGGGTTAACCGTCTGGACCCGCTGGAACAGTGCTTCCTAAAGAACAATAGAAAAATCATTAGTGTGTTAACTGAAACAATACCATACTTTTCTCTCTATTGTTTAACCTTTTGTCCACATTACAAATATCTCAGTGTAGTTCTTATCTTTGACCTTGAGGGACTGTAGCTTTATCAGTGCTTCCTTTTAGATCACAGATGACCTTCAGCTGATATCATTGAGCCCTGACCTGCCTCAGTGATCTGCTCGCACAGAATACATATGCTGAACAGTGCTGGTGTGTGCAGTAGGGGTAAGTGAATTATTTACAAAAATTTGAGTTGACACCTTTTATCAAATGTGGAAAGATGAAGACAAAACAGCTGCTATTGCTGTCGTAAGCAATCTGCTGGTGATTGAATAAAAGTGTCAAGAAAATGGCTGCTTGATGGCCTTTTGTTCTCTCTCATCCAGCTTGATGTTAGTTTGAGCTGTCAGTTAGGAATCACGGCGCAGTGATTTATCAATAGGCTGAGTGACCTTCTCGTTCCGCCGGCGGTAGCGTGAGAAGACAGCACCCTCTGCCGAGGCCAGGCTGCCTCTCCGCCGGCGCAGCCACGGCTCCCACCAGCCACATGCCACTTACCAGCAGGAACAGGACCCTAATATAATATTCCCCCTTTTTTTTTATCTTTTTTTTTTCTTTTTTTCTGCCTTTGTTTTATTTTTATCAAGTCGCAAGCGCTTAGCTGGGAACGCTCGGGGAAGAAAAGAAAAAAAAGAAAAGAAAAAAGCTACAAACTGCAATACGGATACACAGGCTTTCTAACAAAAGAGAAAATAATAAGTGAATCAATCACCGGTACTTGGTCAAAACAAACTTGCTGTAATTAGACAATGGGACGTGGAAACTCAGCGGCTGCGAGACAAGGCCAATTTGTGACGTGGGTTTGAAACGTGGTGGTTATCTCGCACCAGATAATTCCCGCATTATTTGCATTTATTTTATAGCTCCCATTTTTACAGCTCTATTTTCTCTCAAATTCTCACGCAATAAAGTACTGACTCCCACGAAGTCATGCTAATTGGTTGAACTTCTGGGTCTACACAAGCACCCAGGGTGTTTTGTTCAATGCACTTGTCCCCTGTGAGAAGCTGGTCCTCCTTCCACCCAGCACACCAGCTAGGAGCATCACTCTCCTCTCCACACTCACCGACATCCCAGTAGCAGCTGATCCCAGCAGAGATTTTGAACTTTCAGCAGGCCAACCTATGCTGGGTCTTCCCCCACGTGTCATCTTTCTGTTCCCCCCTCGACACGGCCACCCTGCACCCAGCAAAGCGGAGGACAGCCGGTGAGCGGCCAGACCCAACTCCGTCTTCCCCTTCAACTTCCCCAGTGCGCTCCACTTCTGCTATCAGACCCCGAGATACCTACAGCTGGAGTATGCTTTACACCTCATTATTAGCAGTTTTCAAAGACATTCTCATCCAAAATTGCTTTCTGGACCGATTCTGCCCCCCTCCAGCTTCTTTTCACAGGTTTCTGTTACGTATAAATTTTACTTAGTTTTTCTTTCCTCTCTAATAGTCTTCTGTTCTCACAGTTTGTGGGACCGATACTCTTGTACCATGTAGGACAGTGCAAGTCCCTTCCTTCATTTCTGGACAAGAGACCTTTACTGCAATTATCAGCTGGAACAGTAATTGTTGATACTTTTAAACATTTATTTTTTTTTACTAAGGCTAAAGTAATGAGTGATTTCTTTTTTCTTTTCACACACACATGCACGCACACACAACACCCAAATTGCCTTTGTTTTTTTCCTAGGAGTGGAGAAAAAAAGGAACCAGTGACTCAGAAGGGCTAGTATTATTTCCTCTGTACATGCAGAGTTTAAAAGTAATTCTGTGAAAGAAGTTTTCCTTTAAAACTGCTGTGATAAAACAATGATTAAAAATCCCAGCAGCTGCCACTGCTGAGAAACAACTGTTTAATTTTTCTCTTTTTCGGTAATTTTGCACAGCAGGGCCCTGTTTGTGTATTCATTTCATCATCTCCTTTTAGGACCCACAAGTTAAACCTATTCATAGCCAAGGAGTCTGGTTCACACTTAGCTGAACTTTAGTGAAGTTTTGTGAGTTTTGTGTATATTCACCCAGGACAGACCCTGTGGTTAAATCCATGCAACAAGAGACTTTTCACTGGCACAGAGACCCAGATTCCAGGGCTAGCTCCGAAGAAAAGTCATTGGATCAAGGAGAGAGATCCTCTTGGTGGCAGGCAGATGAGCAGCAGGTTGATGAGGTCCAGATCAAAGGCTATCCCCGGAAATCCATGTAGTATCCCAAGCTGATGGGGTACTAGAATAACAAGAAGCATTTTACTTACAAAAGGACATGAATTTCTAGGTCTCTGTCCCAGGCAGGTGCAGTCAATGGCTGAATAAGTGGTTCACATTCATATAATTTCATCAATCTTTTTCTCAAAAAATACAGGGTTTTTTCCCCATTTATTTTTCATAGCAGTTTCCTCCATTTTCGCTGCCAGGGTTTCACAGGCAGGGTTTTCCTTTACAGTTCTTTCCAGTCAGAGCCAATGCTCTGAAATAGTACCGTTACGCTGGTGCTAATCTGACAGAAGTGAAATCGGAATAACGGCCAACATTTTCTCGGGAGACAAAGCGTCTTGGCTGAAGCGATCTTTGTGCTCACAACATGGCTACCAGCTCAGTGCCGAGAAACACCTTGGTGGCTCCGATGAAGGTTACTGAATTGCAAGTTGTGCGGAGGTCTTAAAAGCAAAGTTCTTTAGATCATGAGAGTCTGTAATAGGACATAAATGGACATTTCATCTATAAAATGCCTGCTCATACGCAGTCCTCACACCACAGCTAATGCATCAAAACCTGAAATGGGTTCTGTGTGACAATTTATTCCCCTGGTTACAGAAAATAATGTCTTGTATTATCAGTAGATTTTCTGTAGTACTTACATGTTCTACTGAGGTATCTTGCACACTTGTACTGTGAACCTTATCATGGGTTTATATCATTTCAATAAAAACTGTTATAATATTTTGTATTTTCTTGTGTTTAAATGGTCATTCATTTCGTTTCCTTGTTGTTTAGGTGCTCATTTTGTTTCTCTCAAGCTTAAAAAAACCTACAATAGCTGAAAAAAAAAAGTGTGCTAAATGCTCAAGCTGCAAAGATCAGCAAATGTATAGAGGGCACATATCTGTTGTTTGGGATCATTTTCATAGGGCTGGTGTTCATATTTTTAAACAAAGATATTGATCATTTGCATAAAACATACCTAGCATCTTTCATTGAAGGATATGAAATAATTTTAAAAGTATTGATTATGAGCACAACTTCCTGAGAAGATGAGGACTTTTTAGGTGGCATGGTGGTACTATCTGTTAAGAAGGCTGCCCAGAACTTCTCCATTCAAGACACTCTTTTGCTTGTAAGAACAAAATTAATATTTTAGGGTGAAATATTTTGTGAGCAACATCTGCTTCTGGCTCTCACTGTGCTTTATCCCTCTCCTTTCAGCTCACGTACTCCACATGCAGGAGCACAACTTGGGGGGAGGGGGGGGGGCGGGCTGTGAGGGAACTCCTTGTCTTCGGCATGAGACACATGTTCTTAAAGAACATCAGAAATCCATGCCTGCACTGCACAGGAGCACTGTGTTGGGCTTGGATGGCACCAGGGCCCTTCTCATTGTCTGTCACAGGCTGGGGAAGTTGTTTGGGACTGTAAGACACAGCCTTCTGGGAAATGGCATGGCAATTTTGCAGTGGAGTGGAGGGAGGAGTTTCCAGCCCAATTCCAGGCAGACATTTCTGGGGACATTTACAAAAGCAGGGGCATTTAATTACAATTAAACTCTAGTTTACTGCTGGAGCAGGGAATTTCACCCCCAGTGAAATTTCACCCCCTACCTCAAATTTGAGTAAATTACAAATCTCTGAAACTATGCCAAAAATGCTTATAAGAGAGTACAATTGGCCAAGAAGTGGAAGGTGGGAAAATGGGATTCACTCAGCTTGGTGAAAAGCTTGAGGGGAAGAGAATGACCATGATTTGATGAGAAAATAGGGAGCTGGATGTGGAGTAGGTGTTAAAATTATGTAGACAAGTGCAGCTTGGAGGAAGAGGGTAATGTAAGTCCAGACTAGCGGTGAAGACATGCATGGTTTTTGCCCAGAATGGCGCTCCTCTTAGAAAGTGGAAGGAGACCCAATACTACTAGGTCTACTGAGAGCTACCTATGAAATCCACCACGTTGCCCCCACAAGACATCTGCATTGTGAAACTATTTTTATTGGTATGCCTCACATAACTCTGGATGTATTCAGCGAAGAGGAGGAACCTGCTGAGCTAACAAGACAAACACAGTAATCTGGTATTCCTACCCATTAACTCAAGTGGCTAATGTTTTTGTGATTGATGTCCACCATCCAGAAAGCACTACCGATGGCTGTTCATATGACATAAAATGACATTTCTGGGTGGGATTTTTTTTTCAGTTTATTATCTTAGAAATAAACCAAAGCATGGTGAAAGAACTTTACAAAAGTCACTCACTCAAAGACTGTGAAACATCAAAATTAAGGTTACCTCTGAGAACTCTAATTTGCCCCTGTGCCTGTATTGTAAGAAGTCTTGAAATTGGCATCATCACATTCTATTTTTTTTCACTTGCTTCATTCAATTCATGTTAAGACTGATGTTCAGTTAACAGATATTCAATATTGTTGTGTCTTCACTGCTCAGTATATGGCCCCAGGTCTTACTGCATACCATTCAAATCCTTCTCTGAATACAGAATTATTAATTTCCCCAAGGGCTTCTTTGTAAAACTTCCCTAAATATTTCCTAGACAGTAGTGAGTTCACTTTCATAACACCTCTGGGAGATGAGTGTTCTTATTCCCATTTTACAGCTGGGAATAATGGCACAAAGAATGTGGGGCCCAAAGTATTCACTAGTTTGGGATGTTCAGTTTAAGAACAACGGGACCAAGTATTTATGAGCATGTAGCATTCTACAATAAAATTACAATTTACTTCAATTTCTGTTGTGAGTGCTTATTGCTTCTGTAAATCAGACTCCAGACACCCATAACACAAGAAACACACAATTATTGACCACCTGTTCAGTGACTTGCCAAGCGTCCCACAGGAATTCCCTGACAGATGCACAGATAGAGTAAAATTCCCTATGGTTGCATTCAGCTCCCTTAACCATGACACCTTCTTTTCTTTTTTTTTTTGCAGTCTCTTATCTTGGCCACTATGCATGGGATTATTTCATCAAACTTGAACCACCTAGAAGTTAGCCCTGAGCTGGCCGTCATGCCTCTCTGTTGACAATAGGGAGACTGGCTGAATCTCTAAACCTCTGGAAGGATAAATGGGATGGGAGAGTAGGTGTCTGTCTTTTCCCACTGACCACAGAGAGATCCCAGACTAGTTTAGAATAAACACCCAGCATTTAGAAGGCTGTCTTATGGTAAAATAAATCCTTCTCAGCATAACTTTCTTTTCTGTAAGGAAGTAAGTAGAAAGCAGCATCCTCCACAAAAATCTGATAAACGTCCAGGGCCCGGGTTCACCCTCGTAACTAAATACAGCAAGAGTTCCATATGTGGAGCATATAAATAAAAATAGTGTCATAATGCATATGTCCAGCGGGGGTAAATTAAACCATAATCCCAGCCTTGTAGCAGTCTGTATGGCTTCTGAAAGTAGTTTAGTCACATTCTTTCAACATTGGTTTTGCAAGTAAAACCCTGTTTAACTCAGGCAGAGTATGTCCTTGTCTCAGCCGTCCTTGTCATCTCTTATGCACATTACTGCCTGTATTGTCACATTTTGTGATAACAATAAAGGAACCCACGTTACGTATTGTAACAGAGGGTGGAATTTTCAATCCGCAGAGAATCAGTTCAAATTCAAAGCCCAGGTCCAACTCTTTGCTAAAGGCTATATGATCAGTAACCCTTAGATAAGACAGCCCACAACATGGCCAAATCACCGAGCTTGAATCCAAATTTTGGGGTGTCTAGTAAATCAGTTCTATCATAACTGCCTATATTCTCTGTCTAACTAATGGAGACAAGTAGATGGTTTTAAAGAGCTCCAGAAAGCAACTCTGTCTACCTAAATCAAGGCATCTGGATCTTTGTCCACACCTGGAGTCTGACCCTTAGAGTAACAAAAAGCAAAGGGCTTGACCCAGCCTTCTCCAATTGAAAATCATGTTGAGTGTATGATATTGACACAACACTGGAATCTGTCAGTAAATCCTGGTGCTTTTGAAAAGGCTGTCTCAAGATGCCATAAATGCCAACAAAGTCACAAAAATCAGTAGAGAAGCCAGCACGGCCTTGAGAAGAGATTACACCTGAATGTTTGGAATGAAAGAGCTATCCAACTTCAAACAGAAGTAAATGTGTACTGCTTATTTGTCATTACCACTCCTCCGCATGGATTTTGCAGCTTGGACAATTTGCAGTTGCTGTATCAAGTGTCTTAGCCAACTCCATATGTTGCCTTTGTACTTTTACAGGTATAAAATGATAGGGTGCTCTCCAACAGCAAGATCTTGGAGCACTGGCACAGATGTAGCGTAAAATCAAGCTCAGTTATGCTGGTCTGAACACCTGGTGCATCGCCAGATATCCGCAACTGATTGCACAACAACCAGGTGCACCATATCAGCTCCACACCTGAGGTGGATCAGCTATAGAAAGTGGTAGGCTGCAGCTGCTGCTATCTCCTGTGGCAAAGAATGCATGTTCATACCACCAAAATTGGAATAACAGAGCAGAGCACAAAAGGCAGGAAGGCTGGTATAGTGTTCAGAGTGGGTTCCAGCTGAGTATGTGCAAAGACAATGCACAGAAATACTCATCCATTTCTCACTGGTGAAATCCCCCAGGCTGACTCTTCATACATCAGATCAGTGGAAATCTTCATCAAACGCAGGAACAGAGGCAGGTAGGTCTTGTCAGGATTTACAAAAGACACTGGAATACAGCTCACATCCAATACAGCGTTGCCTCTGTGTGCTCCATTTATTTTCCTAGGACTTTGTACAAAAAGGTGCACGGGTGCATTTCATGGGTTAAAAAAGTGAATCTTTTCCAACCTACAATATTTTTTATTTCACATTGTCTTCAATCTCTGTCTTCAATGTGCAGGGATAGTGGTCTGCCTTAAATCTCATGTACGTATGCATCATGACTTCTTCATAAAAGGACTGCAGAATGCTGAATAATATGTAAATTTTATGTTGTAATGAATTGGGTCCTAAGATCTTTAAAGGTCAGACACCTGATATAATACATCATGTTCTTTAATATCAACTACAAAATAACCGTAATAAATTTTGCCACTACCATATCCTCACACGCTGTTACCCACAAAGAAGCACCAAAGGAAATGTGTCATTTGTCAAAACATGTAGGGAAACTGATGTGTGTACAAGTAATTTTGAAAGTATTGCTAAGGTTAGGCATAGTTATACAAGTTACAAGGTTGACTTTTGAGGGAAGTAACGCATTGCCAACAAGCCTGTTACTTAAATTCTCCAGAAGATTCAGAAAGCCACAAGGCTATTTCTTTTAAAGTCAACTCACATCTAATTAAATGCCTGGGAATTAAAACTAGCTAGCAGAAGCTAGACACATGGCAAATTGAAATTATTGCTATTGATGAGGAGTAAACAAAACAAGAAACTGTAACTAGCAAAACAGTTCATTTAGGCACAAATTCAGTAAAGCCCAAAAGTTAAACATGTGTTTAAATACCTCACCGAACAGGAAAGTCATAGACATATGTTTCAATTTAAGCACATGCTTAAATGTTTAATATAAGAGGTACCGAGGGGTTAGGTTCAATAGGTATTTCCTTAGCAGAAATAACTCCTAGCAATATTAATGCAAACAGGACGAGAAGTGGACAAAAATGTGGAAATATACAATATGCAGTTATGACTGGGCCCAAGATTCCTTGTGCACACCACAGCGTCAAAAAGGATAGGACAAGCACAAAAAGTTATGTGGCTCCCTGGCAAAGTTTGACAAAGTCTGCACAGTCTGCACAGGTAGACAGCAAAGCCAAGGACAAGCAGTACATACACTCACTGCTTTCTTCTCTCGACCAATTTGTGCCTACCATTCCTGCCTTCAAAATGTGAAGGCAGTGAACCAGTTACGAGCTATGTGAGTGGCAAAATCACCAAACTGTACTTTATAGAAATAATAAAAAATAGGAAGGGTCCCTGACTTTCTCAAAGATAGCAAAAGGGAACTCAGGAATGGGGCAGATCATGTCAGCACAAGAGAAGATGTGTCCAACCATAGGTGACACCACCAGTAAGGTTTTGACGCTTAACTAAAGGGAACTTCTTGTTAAGTCAATCAATGGTTTGTTGTTGCACTATGATCACCATCATGCAGTGCTAACAGTATGGCACGTGTTCCTGCTTCTGGCATGCTCCCCCTTGTATGGCTGATCTTCCTCCCACTGATGCGGGGTAGGATTGAGTAGGATTGAACATTAGGAAGAAGTTTTTCACTTTGAGGGTGGTGAGGCACTGGAACAGGTTGCCCAGAGAGGTTGTTGAGGCCCCATCCCTGGAGGTGTTCAAGGCCAGGCTGGACGTGGCCTTGGGCAGCCTGGTCTAGTGGGAGGTGTCCCTGCCTATGGCAGGGGGGTTGGAACTCGATGATCTTCAAGGTTCTTTCCAACCTAAACCATTCTATGATTCTATGATTCTATGATTCTATGATTTCTTTTCACATACACTCACTTAAATTTAGCCACATCCAATATAGGTATCTACTTCAGAGCTGGGTGTCAAAGCTCCAGTTACAGTCAACAGAAAGATCAGGGGCTTAACTCAGTTTCTAGTGTCACAGAGTCTCAAGGTGGCTCGCACGCTTCCTATTTCTTTGGTATGAGCTAGTTAGCCAAAACCAAACTGTTCATCGCTTATAAATAATGGCCTCCAAATAAACTGTCTCCTGCAGAGAATATCCAGAACTCCACACCCCAGGCAGGAACGGTGAATGAACAGCCTCAATTTCAGCCCTGTTGAGCAACCGCTTCCTCATTAACCAGAAACGAAGCCCTGATGACTAGCTCCTCAACAGCTAAAGCCAGGAGGAATGAATGTGATGCTTAATTTTATGCACTTCTTTGTTGTCACTCATAATGTATTGTTATCTTTTATATTACTGGTCTGGTTCTATGGATATATAGTCATGGTCAATGGCAGAAAAATAGTCCCAGAGGAGAAAGCCTCCCTGAAGAAAAAGCATAGAGAAGTCCCTCTTGGCCCTCTTGCAGTAGGAACAGATAGGCCTGAACAGAAACAGCTTGAGAAACGGGGAAAATCAATGAGATTTCACAGTCTGTGTATTGGGAAGATTATACTTACCTACCTTGCAAAAGTCTTTGAAAAATTACTGTTGAAGTCTGCGCAGCATTTTATAATGGATGAAATGTGCAAATTGTTATTTTTATACATATTTCCTATGATACCTTCTTCCTCTGATACCAGCATATAACCATCATGTATTAAAGAAAGAAGAAATTCCCCATTAGTGTAAAACAGATGTATAATATAGGGTTAGCACCTGAAGAATATAATTTTAATTTTGCCATTTCATAAAGAAGCCTTAATTCATAAATGTTAATGACACTGGGGAGTAACAGTCTTTTCCCTGAAGAAACATTAGACCTTATATCATGTTGTATATTCTTGGACACGGTTTCAACCTGGTTTTTATTATCATGTACACTTGATGATTTTTTTTAGAGTTGATTCCATTCCACTTATGGAAAATATTTTCATTTACACGAAAATTTGTGATTTTAATATACGTGACATAACTATAATTTGTTAACCACTAACATTTCTGTTATTTTAAGTCATTTCAGTTCACTGTCAAAGAGTGTGTGTATAGAACAAATTTTTTTACTCACTAGTGTTGTTTACCACAATGTGTGATGCACAATCTTCTAAAACAGTTTCTAACATTTTAAATTAATTCTAATATAGGTTTATCAGTTCCTTGTTATGGTGCAGAACTTATATTAAATTCCGTGATCCATAAAACCTTTTTTTGAATGACACATAGTTTAGTTTTTCATTTAGAGGCTATAAAAGTGTTCACAAAAGTTATGTTGGAAAAAAAATGATTGAAAGTGCTAAAACACTGTACAGAATATAAAATCCTTTCATAGACTTTTTATGACACATGAAACATGAGTCTTAAAGGTTTAATGTTACTGACTTTTATACAAGGCTTTTTAATTCTTGATTCCAGTTATGGTTCTGCAAATGAACTGTGACATTAAAAAGAATCAGGCTGGAACTGCCTTAGCTCTCTCTCTAGATGAGTTTCTCCTGGCCATGAAGGGTTCACATAATCTGCCCCACCCTGCCCACGTCTGGTTAGCACTAACTCGCTTTGGCAGCAGCCAAGTGTAAATCCTGCACTGCATTAAATCTGCCTAACACATCGCATCCTACTCAGATTCGTCATTAAGGTTAGGTGGGCTTATAAATTATTAAGAAGGGTGAAGTGTTACTTAATTTCCCTTTCTCTTAATATTTAACAGTGTGCTACAACAATTGGGCACGTGATTTAATTGACTGAAGACAGAACCATCACCGATACATACTCGGAATAAAGAGAGATGAAACCGGTTATTCCATTATTTACATAGGGGTGAAGAAGATCGTGCTGTTGGGACCAGTGGAGGAACAGGTGCTTACACCTTGTAACAGCGAAAGGAAGCCAAGTATTCACGCATGGAGCGCTCTGCCAGCTCAGCAGATTTTCTGGACTCTCCAAAGGAGTAGCGCTGCACATTTTCTGGGCCCTTCTGTGGGTGGACCTGTCACTACGTGACAATTGTACTCAGTATGCTCCCAGCCAAATGCAGATATGACCAGGTTGGAGGGGGTTCCCCACCACACCAAGCGACCTGCGGTACACGTACCACATTAGGAACTACTAATGGGGGAAGCAGCTGCAGCCTTCGTCTCCTTGATTCCATTTCTGCAGAGGTACTTTAGATAATGACATTTTTGCCTGAAAAGCAGTTCAGCTCAGTTGGCCCCAGGACTTAGGAAGGCATGGGAGTGACTGAACCTCGGTTTTGTTTGACCTGGACATTTGCAGCTACCTGCTTCAACAGCTGTATCCAAGCAAGTTGTCTGTACAATCAACAGAAGGAAAACCAGTATGACTTATCCCATCCTGAAATAAGTATCTCGCACCATTAGAAATGCCTATTTCTCTCTACTGCATAGAAAAGCAGCTAGGATGACTAGGTCATGTGGAGATGTATATATTAGTAGGTAAGAGGGATCTCGCCCTTTGAGTTACTTCAACCTGACAGCAGCCAGTTGAAAGACCAGTGCACGAGCAGGCTGTGCCCATGCAAGAGCTGTGTCTTGTAATTACTCCCCTTCTGCTATCAGCAGTCAAGGGAAACACCCATGATTGCATCCATAAAAGTAAATAACATAGGATGGGACCAATTATTTGGCCCTGTAGGCAAGAAGCATGCCGCTGTTTGCATCTATACAGCTAAAACCCCTTTGCCTCTCAACTAAACAGCCGCGTCTCTACTTCTTACTGAGAACAGCCCTTGGCTTATGCAGGACTGTGCCCAGCTATCAACTGCAAGAGATGCTTGGTATGGTTTCTCCTTCACAGAAGTGGACAAGATGGGTGATTCTGGACTATGCTTAAGCCTCAAACCTGTTTATTATTTGTGCAGATACAGTCAAAGTTTGCAGGTGAAGAGAGATAAGAATATTCTAGGTTCTAACTTCAGTAAAGTGTATTTAATTCTCAATACAATTCCACAAAGCACAGAAGACTGATTAAGATGGAATTTTTAAGGAGAGGGACACCTTTTCACACATGCACTTTATTAAATAATGCTGCATACCTGGAAAACAGGCCATCACTAAATTGTTATGGTTTCTCTTACTACGATACACAGAAATTCCATTCACAGTCCAGGCTCACATAGGCTGTGTACTAGGCTATCTACAAAAAAAGAATAAAAAAGGGAGTCTTTGATTCCAATAAAGCACTGTTACACAATACCTTTTATAAGATTACATTCAGAAGCCTGTTGTTTGGTTTCTAAGACTTAGAAAACATAAAAATAGTACCAAAACAATTTTTTTCATTTTTTCATGTTTTTCGGAGAAGTAAACCTCAACTGCTGTTACTTAGTACAAAACCCAGATTAAATTACAGGTACTTCTGATGTTTTAACCTAACACTGCAACCACAACTCTGTATTGCCTTTCCTGCATTTTATAAACCTAACCAAAAAGCAAGGTAGGAAAATGTCACAAATATTTCACTGAAATGTTTCTTTTTTTGTCTAAGATGTCTTTTTGTGTGTTTACCTGTTTCTGCTATCTGTGATTGTACAGCAAAATCTCTTTCAGTGTCTCCTGCAAAAATCAACTAGCCAACAGATTTTTACAATAACATTATTGGTTTCTATTAAAAGTATGTATATCATGCTAACTGTCTCACAATAGAACAAAACGTATACACATCCAATTGCAGAAATTACTGACATCCTGCTGTTCTTTTGCCATGTAGCGTGCCTGTAGCTTGCTACTTGATGCAATTGTAATATTATCAGTAGATGGCATGATTGGCTGGGACTCAGTACCAATTTACTTTGGGGCACGATGGAATCAAAATATCCATTGCAGACTCTTATGCTTGCTTTATACCTCATTACAAAATTATTATAGCTGTAGCTATGCACACTTAACCAATTTCAGTGTATGCACACTGTAAGTTAGTGGAAGGGAATCTCACTATTCTCTACAGGGTTCAAAAACCTCAATAAAGGTTTGCTGGCTTTTTTTTTTTAAATCTAATTACCAAGTGGCAAAAAGACATTTACAGCAAAAGTTAATAGTGCATGATTGTGAAACAGCAATCTAGTTCATGAGCACTGTGTCCAGCAAACGCTATGGGCAATGTGATTCAGCTGCTGATGAAGAAAAATCCACTGCTGTTACCACAGTACATTGATCTATTCCAAACTAATTTCGTAATTCCAAGGTTTGCATTGGTTGCTCTTGAAGATTTGGCAAGCTCATTAAGGGCGGACAGAAACAATTTGTACGTTGTATATAAACATTAGCAACTAAACTTTGTTTTCATTTTTCTTTTTAAGGTTTTTGGTGTAGCTTTTGTCTAGAGAACGTGCTTGAGTTGTGTTTGTAGGAAGAAATATTATTTTTACAGTGTGGAGGAGAAGAAAAGAAAAATAAAGCTGTAAAATGTCATGAAAAGCTGTCTGCTACAAGGGCAGTATTTCTCTCCTGACAGAAAAGCTCCATGTTCTTTTTCCAAAACCCCTCACTAAACTCAGAAACATTGATCAAGACATTTCTATTGCTTCCTTGCTCCACAGGTTGATTACATACTTCATGAAAACTCAGAGCTGTTGTAAATTTTCAAACAAGAGAAAGCATACCGCTTATCCACACCGCAGCAGAACAGCATTTCAACTTGCCTCGTGGCTTTCCCACCCACCGTTTCCATTCACAGCTTCACGACAGATCAAAATATTAAGTAGTGTCAAGCTGTAATGTAGTGTAAATACAAAGTAAAAGTAATGCCTTGCTCTCAAATGCCTGGAAAAGCAACCTGTTATTTTAATAATTAGAAGAGTCCTTTTTCAGAAAGCGCCACGAAAAGTGACAAAAATGTGCTGGAAGAACCAAGGTCAAAATCTGGATTTTTGTTGTTGTTGCTTGAATAGTAGTTCCCTTTAAAAAGCATCAGACTGGGTTTAGTCCCTGCTGTAACTCCTGCACCTCCTCACTCTCAGCTACTCAGCCTGTGCCCAGTTTCAAGTGCAGGTATACTGGGAAGGGGGGTACCTTCTTACCGCGGGTCACCTCACTATCGCAGGCCTCCCCTTTCTCCTTGCTCCTTCTCCAGGACTTCCCCACTTCAACACAGCCTTTTGGAGCTTCTTTCTATAAACCGTTCATTTAGCCAGAAAAAAAAACCCTACTTAAAGCTGCCATTTTCTTTTCTTTTTTTTTAATGCTGTTTTGAGACATGACTGCTCAGGTGACAAAATTGTATTTTCTCAAGTGTTGTGATGAAGGGAAGATTAGAAATTAAAGTAGCATTTAAAGAGCATTATGTTCTGGACAAATGTGTTTTACAAAAGGGGAAAGGGAATTTTTTTTATCCAAGATACCAGAATCAAAATAGTTATTGACTACAGTAATAATGTAGAAAGTAATTGTAACCAACGGGGCTACATGAGAGAGACCAAAGTGGGACAAAAGAAGAGGGCATTTGAATTAACGTAGTGACAAAGGATAGGAGGAAGAATGAAAAGATGCAGAACTACAAGATAGCAAAGGAATTATTTTGGATTGAAAGAAGAAGGTTAACTCCTTGCCAAAATTCAGTAAAGGTGCCTAACCTGGATGAGTGTTGAAAGTAAACAACACAGAAAGAGTGCCACAGAGATGTAAAGCAGTACGGAAGCAGCATTAGAGAGAAGTGGGAATGGCAGCGCTAGTAAGGAAAACAGAACTAGAAGGAGTGACAGGAGTTGTTAAGTCCAGCTGGCTGCTATCCCACGCGTAGGTACTGGCTACCGGGAATATGGCTCCCACAATTTCAGAATTCACTTTCGTTCTGTGCTTCTTTCTTTGAAAATTTCTTTTACCCATCACTTGCAGTTTCTGCTTGTCCCTAAAATTCTTTCCAGGACATCTAATCTTTTCTGTTGGATTGGGATATTTTCCCACCTGTGTCCCCATGTTCTTTGTGTACAAACTCCAGACAATTTCTGTATTTTTAACTAAAGGAAATTTCAAGTCTTCTTTAGATTTGATTACCTGAATCCACACACAGCTTACTTCATTATCTTACTTGGGATTATTCAAGATTGCTTTTTTTAAAAAAAATTAAGATACCCTGCTACAGATATACTTCAGCTTTTCCTTCCATTGAATTAAATTTGGATCAGATTGTGACTGCTTGTTTCAAGACCAGCTCTTCTATGATGTTTTAATTTTTTACTGAAACAAAGCCTTAACTAGCACTATCTCTTAGTTCAGGAACAGTTCTAAATCCAATATTACAGATATGAAAGTGTGATCTCATGCTCAGATAAATACATGTTAGACATTACTAATAGCACCAGGACATGGTCATGATCCGGTTTTGTAGCAGTCTAACTAGTACAGCTGGAAAAAATGGATAAGCTTCTGGATTCATGAGCTGTAGCACAGAAAGAACAAAACTGAAACATTGCTAAGACACTGATAAATGCATATCCCAAATGGTACATGTAGTTCTGGACCCCAGTGTCAGAAAGGATATCGTGACACAAAAGAAAGAGAAGAATAACAAATATAAGAAGGTACAGAAAAGTTCCCATGCAAAGAACAGCTAAATAAACTAGGATCCTTCAGCAGTGAAGAGATATGCAACAGGGTCTATAACTCTCGAGCAGCATGGAGAAATAAAGCAGTCCCACATTGTTCTTCTTTATAAAAGACAGAAAAAGCCCTACATGAAATTAGCAGATCACACTGTCAAACAAAGGACAATTTTTTTCTCATCATTCACAGTTAAACTGCAGAACACTTAACCACACGAATTTTGTGGATGTTTAATGGTTACATGGGTTCGAAAAGCAAATGGACAAACTAATGAAGAAAAAATCAAAGTCTAGCAAGGATAAAAACATGACCGTTATGTCCAAAAGTCCCTGAGCTGTAAATCACTGAAAGGTGCGCTGGGCACGTATCACCGCATGTACTTCTGTAGGCACTTGCTGTTGGCTCTGTTGGAACTGGGCTAATGGGATTTCTGCTTCAGCGCAATACCGTCATTCTTATATTGCTATTAGCACCACTCAGCTTTAGTACAACTTGGCTTCGGTGTATATTGGGAAATAAAAGTAACCCATAACGACTGAACTTCTAATAGTTTCCTTCTCTCTTACTGCAACAGAGGATTGCACACAATTCAAAGCGGATGAAACTCCTAGCCCTACACCAGAACTTCCCTTATCTTTCTTTTTTATGATTCTGGATCAGATTCTCTCTTTTCCCCGGAAGCCCTCTCTCCAGGGATCTGTAAAGACACAAGCTTCATGTGGGAGGCTGAACCAAAAGTGTCACAGCTGTAGGTGCCAGCTAACAGTGGCAAAGAATTTCCTTCCCTTGACACCGCACCGTTTACTACGCCTCCTCAATATTAATCTTTTTCTAGATGGTATTTTAACCTACATGTAATGTTTTAAATGCTGGAAAAAAACCCTATAAAAATATTATTAAATATGGGGCCTGTGAAAAGCTGCCATTGACTAGCAGGATTTGAATCTTGTCCATGGTGTTGATCTATTCTGCCAGCAAAGGGAATTAAATTAATGTCAAAGTCTCCTGGCCAATACATAACTACATCCAGAAAATGGAAAGCATCTTGATTCTTGCAATAGTGGCACTGAGCTGACTAAAATAATATCCTTTTCACTGCCATTATACTAACACAATATAATTGGGGAATTGCTAGAGTCCCTATATTTAATTTTAGTGCCTCGGCAAATGATCCTAATAGCCTAATGGCTAGATGCTGCTGCTGCTAATGCTGTTCAATTGACTAGGTTTCAAAGTGTATCAATGAGTCTTTTAAGTATCCACTAGAGCTGTAAGGTTTCAGATTACAGCTCTTAAACTATATGTGATCTCTAATGAAAAAAGGGGAAAAAAAAAGGAATTGATAAAGCAAGCTAAGGCAGCAAAGTCAGCAAAAATTGCGCAGGCGATCTAACTTCACTCTATAACCGGGTGAGCACATAAATTACGTTTGGTCAGTAAATAATACACCTGGGAAAGCAGGCAACAATGCAAATAATAATCCATTTTTTAATAATTAAATCTTAGCTAGGTCCTCATTTGGTCACAATGATAGTTTTTTTTCATAGAACTATAAGTATAATCATGGGATTTGTAAACAAAAAAATTGCTTTGTAGCTTTTTATGAAAATTAACGCATACCCAGTATTGATCCTGATTTGTGCATGTTAAAACAAGTCTCCTTGGGTAAAATATTCTTAAAGTCAATAATATGCTGTAATCTCATGTGACACTAATAAAATAACACAAATGACAATTCATTTTTTGTTTACTTGTCTCCTCTTTAATGGATTGATAAATTTTGTTAAAAAAAAAGAAAACTAGATCTTGGTGCATAGTAGGCATATTTCTAAAACAGTTCTGATTGATTTTTGGAGTCACTTTTGAAGAAACAATCAATCTCTAGAATTCTTTCCTGAAACATATTTTAATGGCTGTTGATGTATGTTGTGCATATCACAAACACCCAAAATGCAGCGCTGAAAGTCTTAATCCAGCAAACACTTTACACTTGCTTCCCCCAAGCATTTGCTCCCTCCAAACAGCTCCACGCAACTCAGCGAGGCGCAGCTGATTTCACAGATTTTAAGTTAAGCATATGTGTTTGCAGATCCTAGCCCAAAAGAAGCTGAGATATTACGGAAAACAATTCTGTCATAATCAGAGTTTATCTGTGTGCAATGCCAGCTGTATTTATTTTAAATTGCTCCAAATTAAGATCGCAGCTTAATTAATTCCCTTCCTCAAGTAGCTGTATTTTGCAACCTCTTGGAAAGGGAATAGAAAATGGTGAAAGTGCTGTCATGAAGTGCTAAGGACTACATGTATTTACCGAGACAAACAGAACAACCTTGGAACTATTCTTCTGCCAAAGGCAATATTGCATCTCCTCAGTTATGGGAGAGGGAGAGAGAAAAATAAGTTAATTTACTCAACCTGTACAAAGTGCTAAGAGGAAGTAGGGAGTTTCAAGGTGTTGAGATGCTTTTGAATTTTGCTGGTTAGGTCAAGTATTTTCACAAGAGCAATCTCAGTAGTCTCAGTTGTTATTTTGGTGGCCACGTAACAGAACTAAGAGCTCAGTAAATGGTAGAAAAAATAAAGTCTGAATGGGGAAATGGTACCAACCTATCTTTTCAGAGCAGAGGTGGATTTGGAACAGCATGCACTGCATGCGTGTGAAAGAATAGTTCTGCAAGCAGTAGAATGAAAATTCTGTATTTGGGCTACCAGGTAGAGCTCCCATGGCAGCAGTCTGATTTCGAAAAGGGAAAAGTCCACACTGAAATTGAAAAGTTCAGCTTCCCGCAGTGGAAACATGCTCTTTCTCATCTGGATTTAAATGTTTCTTGGGCAGGGGACAAATAGTCTCCATACATAACCACAATGACAAAATTCTGGGTTTTTTTTTAGAGAAAGAGGACTGAAAAAGCATTTACTGGACCAGATTCCAAAGCATTCTTGAGTTCAGTAGAAATGTTCAGGGACCCAATCTATGGATAAACTTGTTCCCCTTTTGGACTGACTACTGTCCAGAAACCCAGTTTCCTATGTTCTTGTATTTGGGTTGTCCTTATCCCACAGTTCCCAAGATTTAGAAGTGACCAAGCAGTACTAACCAGAAAACAGGTAAAACAAAGCAAAGCTCTTTCCTCTTCTAAACATTCTCCTCTTTTTTTTTTCTTTAAACATTTAATTTCTAAGAAAAATCCCTGCCTTCATAGGTTTTCTGAAGCAGGAAAAATATTGTCAATGCCTGGCAATTATTTAGTAAAACGTACTAATTGCTACAGTAAACAAATTAATAACAAATTCATAACAAATTCATAGTGCTGCCATTTTTTAGTTAACTGCTTCTGAAATAACCCAAGAAATTATTTTTAATTAATAAATGCACAGGAAAATGTTTTATGTGTAAGCCGTATCGATTTAACAAATTACACACCCTCGAAATTCCAGTTTAAACCAGTTAAATTCTCTGGCTAAACAAGTTTTCGGTGTTGCTCCTCCATTGTGAAAAGATCTATCCCAGAGACAGATTAACCTATATGCTTTCCGATATATCTGGGTACACATTGGCTGAAATACCTTCCTACCTCTTCCTGACTCAATGTAAGGAAACAGATTGCTTGAATTAGCATTACCTTTTAAGTCCTTCACTTTGTTTTTGCCTTAAACAGCCCCCCTTCTCGTCTTAAGCTTCGAGAAATTCCATCCGGCCCTCCACCGTTCATTAAAACAAACACTGCCTATTTTATTATTTGCCGTCCTGCCATCTCTCCGCTGAAACAAAAGGGGAGATTGTCTGCTGCAGGAGACACCTGGAAGGTGCACAAAGTACAAAGGCCAGAATTCAAAGGAGTTCCCGGTGTATTCAACAAGCAATTACTTCTGCTTGTGATGGGAGACTGTCAGCTTCAAACACGAGGCATTCTTTGGAAAGATTAGTCCAAATTACATTTTATTACATTGGCCCGCTTGGCCGGCCTAAACTTCATCTCATTCTTATTCTAATGGAATTCAATCAAGGGTATTAATATATTGTTTATGACATGTTTGGAGTTCTTGTGTTATCAGCACACATTCATGAGAGGAGCTTCAAACAGTATCAGATAACAGTGAGCTGGATGTTGGATGTTGTACAGCACAGGGGATTTTATCATCTTGTTGAACCAGTGGCAGTGATTAAATTAAACTGTCTGAACAAAGCTTTTGCATGTCAGGCTGTTGAATGGCAAAATGAAAGAGTGACACACTTCAAAGATCAAGGAGAGAGAGAGCTGGAAAACCATACTTACGTAACTTCTTATTTAATATATTAAATAACTGAACCATTGGCTGCCCGGGCTTTTACTAGCAAATAATCAGAACAAAACATTTTATGCATTCTAGCATGAATTCACTACATTTGAATGCCGAGGTGCATACAAAGTTCTCCTGCCGTTGCTACTTCTCTCATCCTAGTGAGCACCACACTGAATCTTACTAGTTTTTCCCTGCCATACTTTTGAAAAAATTCCAGAAAATCTGATTTATACCAATCTCCCTTACAGCTTAGTTTTCATATTTGCCAGGTCCAAAGACACAGTTCTGACATTTTTTCTGAAATGAGCAATACCAATATTCAAAATTTCATAGACACCAGTAGGCTCATTTGTAGGAATAAAAAGTGTTCATAAAAGTAAAAGCTAAAATATCCAGACCCCAAACTCTTGAAATGCAAGGTGGTTAACGACTTATATAGCCTTTCAATATCAAATTTAGGAAAAAAAAAGAAAAAAATTGAAAGACTGGTTGAAAGAAAAGAAACTAAAAGCCAAATTAATGACCTACACGCTATCCTCCCAGACTGAATGGTTTCTGAAAATAACTACTTAAGGCAAATTTCATTTGGATATGTGAAAGCTTTAAATGTGTACAGAATGATTTACAGTATAGCATACAACTTGCTGATATTTTTGGTATGAACTTAGATATTTTCCTTCTACCAAATCTTATGTAAACAAATACTGCTACCATTTCATCTCTTTCACTGCAATCTCCATAAAAAATGGCTTTCTTCTAAAATTCTAAATAAGAGAGTCCTAGATTTAAAATAAATAGGGTGAACCAAAAAGCAATTTCTGTTACAAGGTTTAGCTGAATCTTCACTGAGGATGGATTATTTGCTTGGTATTAATTTTTTTTGTATTCATTATTAGCACAAGTCAAATTTTAAGAAACACCAGAATGATTTTCTTTCACTCTATGCAGAACCCAGAATAGGTCTTGACCTTGTTCAGGGTGTTAACATAATATGAATTATCATTTCTTATCGATAATAATTTCTTCCCATTACTTTACTGTGCACATTTAAACAAACTTTACTACTCTTTCCGCATAAATAAATAAATTTCCCTTATTTATACAGCAAGATTAATTTGTTTTCATGTGCAAAAATGAAAGCATCCTTATTTTTATCAGAGCTGTGACTTAAAAACCATCTTCTTCAAAACTTGTAGTGTTTTTATTTGATAGTAATAGTCTTCCTTCTTGTAGAGCCATAGTGCAATGACATCCATTAACATTCAGAACTAGAGAACGCTTTCAAATTCAAATCTACTTGAGATGGTACAGTAGCAGAAATGGAGCCTGAGGGAAAGAATTTTGAGAATAAACAGAGGACCAACCCATCAGCATATTCCGCTGTGTATATCAGTTTTTGTAATTGGTGGTACATATGTGTGCATACATGCTTGTATTTCATTGCAGATCTATGAATAAATCAAGATTTAATATTTATGGCAAACAGGCTAAATATTAGATGTTTCAGTGTACTGCAGTCTTTATGCAATAGTGCAAAGACATCTAATTATCTGCTGTATATTTAAGCATATATATGTGGTTTTGCTTATTTAAGAAAAAGCACACAATAACCTACCAGAGATATCTGTTTGTGTTAGACATTTCAGGAGTTTCAACCTATGATTTTCTAAATGTATAATTCTTATTTTTTTTATCTTCCTCTGTTTTCATCATTAAATAGCACTTAATAGCTGAGTAACATGAAATAGACTTGCTTAGAAAACATAATTGTTTAATTTTCTTTGCAAAGAGTAACTATTAAATGTTCACTATTTGTGAAGCATGGGCAATCTAACCAAAATAATGTAACCGTTTTACTAAGTAACAGGTCTATTTTACTATTTTCCAAGCTATATTTCAGTTTAATTTTTCAAATAATTCTACCTAAAATAAGTATAAAAATGCTGGCTTTCGTATCATGCAAGTTTCTAAAGCCATTACAGGAAGGAATTCAAGCTCTTCTCTTTAATTTTAGTTTTGCTAATAGAGAAGGCCAAAAAATGGGTCTCATTATTCATGCGCATATTCATGTAAGACAAGGAGAATGTGACCCACGTTGTATACCAAGTTACTACATCCCTCTGTATTGCAGGTTTTTTTCAATCTATAGAGTAGAATAAAAAATGCGTAGTACTACATACACAGGTAACGTATTTTCATTGTGTATTAAGCATATATATATATGTACTGTGCTTTGGGGCTTTATCCTTTTGCTTGCCTAATATAGGCGTAATTCACTAGTAAGTAGGGTGAAAGCATTGAATAGCCATCAGATTATAATAATAGCTGAGAATTTCCTCTGGTGTCTTTTCGTTACTGTGTGATTTACGGACACTTTCCAAATCAGATAACTTTCAGACATTTGTAGCGTAAGGTCCTCAGCCTATGAACATTTATACATATGACCAGTCCCACTGCACTCAGCAAAAATACCATGTGAATAACGGTAGTTGTGCCTCTGAGAATGGAATTCATCTGATCGATATTAAAAGACTGTGTCTAATTTAATCTAGATAATTAGCAGATTAATATAATTTGATTTATCCATAACAGTAGCCTAAAACAAGTAAAACTGCCCCAAAAATACATCTCTCCACCAACAAACAAATATGCCTAAGGCAACCAGCTCAGTAGCAGACCTCATTATGGCAAATGTGAAGTTAGACATGGTGGATCTCCAAGCTAAATATCTGCAAAGTCAGGTTCTGGCATGAGGGAAATGGGTCTCCATCACGCACTATCCAAGTGCATGGGAACTCTTGTGTAACTCATAAGGGAAAAATAAATATATTCAAGAGAGGATTGTAATCCAAAGCAGGAACAAGGTGAACGCTTTCATGAGCTATACAGGTATGAAAGAAGCCACTAACACTCTCTGAGCCATTCATCCCTTATCAACAAATTTGCTTAAATAGGTTCACTTGAAATAGTAGTAGTTTGTTAATTATATTGTCAACAGCAAAATTCATACTTGTTTTCCTGTACATATAAAATAGAAATAGTGGTGTGCTTCAGTGGTACTACTCACCATGGAAATATTCCCATTTCAGGGAAAATGACATTTGGGCTTCATTCCATACATTGCTAAGAACTTCCAAACCCTGGATAGAGTTTGGGAAAAGCTGCTTGTGAATTCCTTTCCTTACCATGCTATTCCATACAAAGTCATGCAGACACGGGCTTAAATAGTCCCGTATTTCCTATGTGCTAATTCAGAAAAGTACTTTAAACTACTACCAAAACAGCAAAGTCCTGTTTGTCTTGTAAAAGCGTCATTTAGAAGAGCACTCCACAGCATGACTTTCTGCAGCTAGAGGCCACATTACTTCAACTAGAACGCCTGAGGAGTCCGTTCCCATTCCTAATATCTAGGAACGTATTAATTATTCTTAAACATGGCTATTAGAAGTGTTAGCACATCAATATAAAGCAAAGAAAGAGGCAATTTAAAGTGTGCAAAAGGAGCAAGGCAATATTTTACTGTCGAAACTATATGCTTGTGTTAATACTTGTGGTCGGAATCCATCATCATGCATCAATGCATGCCAGGTCGTGTAGGAAGGAAGCACTACTCTAACTGGCAGCCATAGCATGGATCAAAAGACCAGAGTGATATGCTAATTTGGTTTAAGATGAATAAGCATGTCAGCCGCAGCATTTTATGTAAAACAGAACTTGTGAAGTTTTACAATCAGGTAGACACCAGAAAGGAATTACAATAATCCACCTTGGAGGTGACAGAAGTACTATATGGATTAGCATTTCAGCTGTGGCCCGAGAAAATATTATCCTCAACCCAGCAACAGCAAGCACATAAACGAGTAAAAAGTGTAGTGAGGATGGCATGTAAACGACCGCTAAAGAACACAGAGAGTAAAATGACCGGGATTATCTCTGGCAAGGGATACAGGGAAAAATGCGGCTGCAGGCAAAGAACACGAGGAATCTACTGAAGTACTTATACGTGGCTTTTATCTCCATAGTATCTGAAACACCTTTGTAGCTTTATCTGAAGGCCCTTATTCATCAATACATTTAAACTGGCAATTCGAGATACGTCCAGGAGAGCTAGAAAACTCTAGCCAGTGCCTACTAAGAGAGGGGGTGACTCCTACTACTCGCAGCACCGGGCTGTGAGAGATGCTGGCTCCTGAAATGCTCCTGAATGCCTTGGTAGTTGCTGTGGCCCCAAAAGGAGTTATTCCCCCCTACTTTTGCTACTGGCTTGAATAATGAGGGATTTTTTTCTCTTTTTAGTCTATATTTCGACACTGCGTCCTTACCTCTTTGCATAAAGATTACCGTCTACAAAAGGAGATGTGGTAAAATCACTGGTGTATAACACAGCTGGCTACTTAAAAATGGGAAGTCACACTGAGAGCGTAGTAGGCCAGTGAACTTGGATTTGAAGTGGCTCTGAACAAGCTTACAGAAGCAATTAAAAGATTTGTTTAACATTCCATCTTAAACATTTGCACTCTAGGAAACACTTGTGCAAGTCGGGCAGCGTTGGTCAGGCCACCATCTTCTGGTGAGAGAAACGGTACTCGATGCTGCTTACAGGGCAATTATTCTGGACACGACTTTAAAACCCAAAGCTTACGTTAAATGTATATACTAACGTTCCTGTCCTTCGTTTTGTATGAACAAGGATTTGCCGAGTGCCAATGTACCTAATATTTCCTCAGGGAATTATGCTGGACATGGTGTGAGTCTAATTTAAACCATTATAGGAAAATATCATATAAAATGCAAAGATTATGCATTTTGATAAATATGGGTATAATTTCTTTTTGCTTCACTGGGACAGGTTACACCTGGACAGGTGTTTTATGGGGACATTCCCCATGAAACTGAATATCCTTATTCTATTGAACGCCAACAGGCATTTTAATTGAGAAAATATTAGCGCATATTCAGTGTCAAGTAGTTTAATGGTGTTTAACCAGGTGCTAAATAAGTGTCAAATACTAAGCTTTGCACTTCTAGTATGTATGTTGCAACATAAAGATTAAGCAGGTATATATTCACATGTGCATAACCAGGCATAATTCTTGTACTGAGTAGCAAATAGATAAATAAATAAAGCTTAAGTGTATAGGATCTAAAGAAGCTAGATTCACAGCTTTACTAACACATGAAAATAATTTTATAGGAAATATTCAATGTGAACCTCACCAAAGTAGCATGTATAGTTGCAATGGTATTCCATATATTCCTGCAAATTTTATGATTTATATTAATTTACAACAATGAGCAGTTTGACAAGTAAATCAGTGTATGAGCTGTATGAGCTTCATTACACAACCACATACTTTTGCTGTCAGTGTCTTTGTCAGCCCTCTCTCGCTGCTCTTCTCTGTGTGTCAGATTAGAAATTGGCTTGTGAACTTTTTCAGAACTTCATCAGAAGCAGCGTTACATTAAAATAACTTTATTACTCCCCCTTTTTCTTCTTGATTCAGATAATTAAACATTATAAATGCCCCTACCTTTCTGCCTGACTCAGAACAGCAAATGACAGAATGTTTTCCCTCACGTTTTTGTAGTTCAGGATGCTTTAAATGTTTCTAGGCTGTGTGGGAGCTGCTTAAACTTCTCACCCTCCAAAGAATGACTCCTACTTTCCAAAAACATTTTGGACAATTGAAGAACGTCATAGTCCTGGCCACCACTTAGGCCGCCTGGTTCTTGCGAGGTTTGTAGTCTGAGCGTATGTTTAGCTTGTTTATAGGCAAAACCTTTGGACTACAATGCCTGTGAGAAAATATTTAGCTTGCGATAGTTTTGGACTATGCTACTGTAAGGGAAAAATAAACAAGTAACAACTAAGTACATCTTTCAAGGCCTATTTTTATATAGTTTCCCCTAGACAAAAGAATCAACAAGACACTTGCAACAGTGCCATCTGGTGACCTCCACACAGTCAGCACTAACAACAGGATTCATTTTCAACAGTTGTAAGTTTGCAGCACAAAAGATACCCACAAGAATTAGGAATGGCTTAATTTTCATTTTAACCAGTAAAAAAAAAATGAATTTCCATCTTGGAGACTGACTGTTGGCCTGGGGTCAGGGAAGCGCTCTGATTACTTCCTGGATTTATAAACAGCAGACAAAAGAGTAAGACATGCAAAATTATAGAAAATAAAAATATTAACATATTACATCATATCTTAATACGCACATATGTGGAACTGCAAAGGAGCTAATTACATACAGTTAAGGATAATAGTGGGATGAAGGAAAACTTGAGCAAAAGATCTTTAGTCTAGTGCTATATACTTAAAAATCTGGAGAAATAAAATAAATCTTGAATTAGCACTAATATTGTACCATTCTTTTGAAGGGGCAACTGTGATGACTCAGGTAACTTAAGGCCAGTAAGCATCACAAAATACCCAGGGAAAATTAATGGAAAAGCTAATAAGCTGATGTGGGATTCAATTAATACAAAATTAAAGGAATGAATGTAATTAACAATGGTCAACATGGTTTTGTAGAATATAGGTCTTGTTAAATAAAACTTACTTCATTCTTTGATGGGATTATTAATTTGGTTTATAACCAAGTCACCACTCTATCTGTAACTGCACACTTTTGGACTTTTGTAGGGAGTTTTGACTTTAGAAAGCCTGACAGTGGGGGGTTTTATTTTTTTAATGGCCTAAACGATCTCAGTAAAAACTCCTTTCACATGATTCAGAAATGGCTAAATCTTCCAAAATTCAGTTTCCAAAAGCAAAGATATTGTTGAGACTTGATTTAAACAAGGACAGGACATACACATCTATGTATGCACACGCTAGGGCCATATGATATAATGCAAGAGCACACACCCTGATTTTAGCAGGGTGAGGTAAGGTTCGGTAGCTGAGCTGATACTTTGCCATTGATAACCTGGAACTGAATGAAAAAAATCGTTGCTGATGTGGTTGGTAGATAACGCAACAGCTGGCAGAGTGGTAAACGTAAAGATAAGAGAGACAGAAAGAGGGATTTTGAACTGTTCAGTAAGGTGGACCAATTCAAATGTAATCCGTTTTAATGCAGCCCCATGAAAAGCTAAATGACTGGGCACAAGTCGGGCCATACTTAAAAAGCAGAGGACCATGTTTTGCAAAACAGTACCTCCAGAAAGGACTTAAGGGATCGCTGAGAAAGCACAACGCAAAGGGAACCGTGAGTGTGATACTGGAGCAAAACAGTGGATAGGGCAGAACGATGTTATCTCCACGGGCAGCACAGGTGAGATTGCTGTCAGATGGAAGGGAAGGCAAAAAACCCACCGGCTGCAGAGAAAACCAGAATGAGCACAGGAGAGAAGAAGGAAAATGCTTTACAGAAAGGAAAATCCTTTCAGCTTATCAAAAAGAAGATGGAGTGGTGACTTGATTATAATAGCTCCCTCAGGAGAAAAGCCCACAGACTAAAGGGTTCTTTAGTTAAGAAGGAAAAAGCATAACAAGCAGCTGTGTACCGAGCTCAAGCCAGATAAATTAAAACAAGAAATAAGGCACACAAAGTTTAATAGTGGAGATGATTAACTATGGAACAAACCAACAAAGGAAGCAGTGGATACACTATCTCTATTAATGTCTTCAGCTCAAGAATAAATGTCTTTTTGGATACGCTTTATCTAAACACAAGTTATTGAACTCAATAGAGAGGCTGTTGGGTGAAATTCAAAGGCTTGTGAAATACAGGAAGTCAGAGTAGATGATCTAATGGGAATATTTGCAAAGACTAATCTTAGCCTCAGGATACTAGTCTCCTTGGGTTACCTCTTCAGTCAATAGAGAGTTTACTTTAGAGAGCAATTCAGAGACGAAGAATAACTTTAGTGCTCCGATTTGCCCCTCTCCTCTGAGGGCTTGCCTCTCTCCACTGACTGCAGAGAAAAAGAGAGGTTTAAGGAGAGTTGAAATCGTCTGGGCTTTTCACTAAAATGCCACCACCCTATAGTATAAAATTACAATATTATTAAATATTTGGGGAAGGGCTTAGTGGGTGAACTGTGGGGAGGACAGGGACGGGGATGGGGACAGCTCTCTTTTCACTAATTAACCCTTGATAACATAATCTGATTATGCCGGGAGCTACAGCTTGTCCCTGAGAGATTATCATCTACAGCAAGGGGCTGAAGATTAACATGGCACTTCTTTCCCACCCCCTTGAATATCCTACTTTAGGAAATCTCTGTCCTTCCTCCATTCCCCTCTCATTTTGGAGACCACAGACAAGCAACAGATCCAGAAACAGATTTGGTGGACAGAAATGAGGTCCTGGCCAGAGGGCAGGTGAGAGACTTCATCCTGCCTCCACGTTCTCTTTTCACTACTGGAAATGGTAGGAGTTGTCTTAATTCTTACCTGATCTACCACACCTAATGAATGTGACTATTTATTTGGTATTTATTTTAAACTGTGATGCTGCTGTGGTATCAGTGCATCCGTTGGTATATCCTCACCAGAGAGACAAATCTTCCTACACCAAAGTTAGTCAATGTGCCACCCTTATCTCAATTGTGCCTTCTTGTCTTAAACATTGTAGATTGCTGACTGACTGCCAGAAAGTACATAAACACCAAAAGGGAAAAGCTAAAGGGGCAACAAACTACAGAGGGTTGCAGAACTTCCTTTGGTGCAATTTCTAATACAGTTTGTGTACACTTTATTACTCTGAATGAAAGGAAAAAGATGCCACTGCATATTTGCTATGCTGAAAACACTCTCTGTTGTGGCTATTTTACTACTGGTATATTCCATTTGAGTAAAAGTTAAATGCATAAAATAGAAAATGTTAAGTGCTTAAACCTCAGTTCTCTCTTTAGTGAGCCGAAGTCATGAAATCAATAGCACGCTTTTTTTATTCTTCCTTCTAGTTTTAAAATGTTTTAAAAAATAAATCAAAAGGTTAAATTGCACCAATCCTTCATTAAACTGGAAATTGATCCTGAAATACTATTTATTAGAATCCATGCAAAACTAACAGAGGGGTATTTCACAAAGCTGCAGCAGTGGTTGCAAATGTTTGTCTGCCATCTAGTGGAATATCCAACGATTTTAAGTAATATCTGTATTTATCCTCCTGCTTTGCGTTTTACAAATATTGGAAGTTCTTAAAAAAAATAATTACAGAAGCAAGCATGAAAAGCATGAAGGATAAGGGTACCCTCCTCATAAAATTCTTAAACAACAAACTTTAATTGCTGCAAAGACAAAATAGTCACCTTTGTGGACGCAAAGCCCTGTAACAGAAATCAGGTTGTGTCAGCTGATTATCACAGAAGCTGCGATAGAAAAAGAAGTATATGTTGAAAACAGGGCAAAACTCTGGGGTTTTTTTTCTGCCTGAGATTTTTTCCTAGAGATTTTTTTTCCCAACCTAAACCTATAAACTGATGCCAAATGTGACTCAGATACCTAGTATTTGACACAGCCCAGGACAGTGATAATAGAAAGCAAATAAAAGTTGTATTTTAGAAGAACGAAGGATAGCCCTGATATTTATGCGCTATCTCTACACACAAGATTGGCAAACATATGCCAATGCATTGAATACCTACACTGCACATTATAACACTCTAAAGGTATTTTAGGGGTACATAAATAAAGAAGTTTATTCACCAGGACACAGGCCAGATTTGGCCATGCAGAACGTTGTGTGACTCCAGTCTCTCTGATAGTTGTGCACACATTAGGAACAGTCAAAATAATTCTATCAAAACTATTTCCAGGAGAAAAATGAGTCACCAAAAAACCTCTTTATTGAATAGTGCCTGATTATCATGGGGAAATATTGTAGAAATGACTGGTGAAAAATTGGGAAACATTGAAGCCTGACCCCCTCTAATGAGAGAATTAAAATTGAGGGGAGGGGAGAGGGGAAAATGGTGAATTGTGACAGATGTAGTTGGCAGAAAACCCAGCTCACAGACAAGAAATGGGAGCACAAGCCATAGAATGACAAAATATGGTAACACCATACTGAACAAAAATGCTTGGAGCTTTAGTAAAATTATTTTCATTTTTTTAATTTTAATTTTTGCTGGTTTTCAATATTTTGAAGGAAAACAACCTATTTTAACTAGAGTACCCTCCCATGGGAAAGTTAAAGGATGTGCCCAAACAAAATCATGTCTTTATGTTGTCCATTCAGTCACAGCTGAAATGAACAATGTCCACATCCACTGTTGGTTCATGTCTTGTATTGCCATTTCACTGACTTCAATAAAACTTCACAGGGTGCAAGTCAATGCTGAATTTGGCCCAACACGTCTAAAAATGGAATGGCTGTTGCAAAGTCATCTAACCAGAGCAGCCAGCCAGCCACTGATTGACAAAGACTGACAGCTTTATTACTGGTATTGTTCTTAACACTGAAACGCACAGCCTGAGATACCACGCTAAAAATATAGGCCAGATTATCAGCCTGTGTATGTGCCATAGGTACTTTTCTGCCTTCAATGTGAGTGCAATCATCACAGCACGGAGGAACAAATAGCTGTGCATGTACCTTGCCGAGTTGTCCCTATGCCTGAGATTGGTTTCACCTGAACAGTGAAGCTAAACAAAATATTCACTTTTGTATTAGAAAAGTGCTCGATCTGAGAAGAGCCCGAGTTTCACTTCAGCCTATATCCCTGTATATACAGTATCCTACACAATTCATACTATATCCTGAATTCTCCCTAAGAGAAGAGCAAAGCTTCTTTTTATATGTTCTAGGAAATGTTTGTCCAGATATTTTTGTTTGCATCTTTACTTCAAAATGTGTACAAACAGCGTATGATTCTCCTTTAAATCCCTCATTAAATCTTATGTATGCCAGAGTACTGTATTTGCAAGCAATTAATATTTTTCCTTAAATTGTTCTTGCAACATTTATATCTCATAAAGTCTTAACCTTTATGTGTAATGTGCATATTATTGTAACATCCTGGGTTTTTCACAGCTGTAAATCACAAATAGTAAATAATCACTTGATGCTCACCATACTCTTTGAGCTCTCCACAACTCCGCTGGTCACAGGAATAAGACTAGTTTTCCATCCTTTGTTAGCTGTCCCCTCCCAAAAATGTAATTAGTCCTCTCCACAATCACCTGCCCCTATAAACTGGCTTGGGAACAAAACCAGAGGGTGAAGGCAAGAAGAAACATCACAAGAAGCTTTTCTGGGAGCCTGGGGAAGCAGGATGGAGCGATATAGCTGATGAGATGGGATGAAGCGATATAGCTGATGGGATGGGATGAAGCGATATAGCTGATGGGATGGGATGAAGCAATACAACTGACAACTCGGATCCTTCAAGTAGCATCCTCACAAGCTGCACCAATGGGCAGTGATGGCAGAGGGGGTCAGTGGCCTCGTCTTACCACTGCTGGCTTCAAGGCCAAAAAAAACCCAGTGGAACAGCCCAAAATGTTTTAGCATGGCCAGGCCAGTCCTGCATCTGACTCTGGTTCCCCTCACTGGGCCTGACCATGGCTCCCTGGCTGGGGTGGTGGGACGGGCCAGGGCTGCCAGGTCCTGCCCTGATGGACCTCAGAGAGCTCCCGGCCTGTGCAGTACCCCTGCACAGCTTCAGCATTGCTGAGAGTGGCTAATAAATGATACCACCTGATTCAAAAAACTCTGTTGTTAAAGGGACCGAACCTGTGAGTGAGGAGTAGGGCAATGTGACAACCTATTAACCCTCATCTCCCTTTCCTGCAGCTCCTGTCCATTAAATAGGAAGGTCTGTCACTATCTTCAAACATAGGTCTGATGAACAGACAAAATAATCAAATAAAATAAAGCTGGGATGTCCCTCAGCCTGGTCACCCTCCTGTGGTTTCCTTCCCCGGGTCCTCCCTGCTGCTCCCTCAGGGGAGGACAGTACGGCCAAGTGCCACCTCCTCCGCTCCCGCATTTTCCATCTCCTTCACCAAAAGTTGCACTCGAGCATTAAACTCCCCCTCGCCCACGTAATGACACCTTTGAGCTCTTTCAGAGATCCATTTTCATGAGCTGGTGTCTCTTTACACGTAAGAATCGGAGGTGAGAAAATAGGAATATTTATAAAGCGATAATAAAAGTGCTCAGACTCAATATATTCCAGATTGCCAGTTCAGATAATTAATAGTTGTGTTGTTTGGTTTTGTTTTTTTTTATCAGGTAACATTTAAATGTCTCAGAAACCAGGCTTCCATTTATCTTACTGACAGAAACATCACTGATATTCATCCTAAATATTCCTAATTTTCTGCACGTTACTTTTACTTAGAGCTGTTTTACACTGCCCTTCATGGGCTCTGCAGTCAGAAGGAATCGCTACAGCCAGCACGCCTGACACCCTGCAGAGAGGTACCGTACGCTTGTCCCCAGAAACTGGATTAAACCACGTCTTCTAGAAGTATTCTTAATTCCATTTTAACAACATCAAACAGTAGCCAGTTTGCCATTTCCCTAGTATGCCGTGTCAAAGTTTACTTACCTTCACTCCTGGGAAGCTGCGCCTTATTTTTTAAGGTATGATTTGTCAAATACCAGCTACTGGATCTCATATGTTTCTTCTGTCAGGTTAAAAAGATGTAGCCACAAGACCTCCTGCTATGTTCAGGGGCATAGCCACAGTCATTATGTCTCTTCTCAACTTCTCTTTGAGAACCTTCACGCTCCTGAGTTCTTTCCGACCTCATCAGGCTTGTTCTCTGGTCCCAAACAGTTTTATGGCTTTCATTTAAATTATCCTTGTGGCCCTACAACTTCCTCGAAGTATAAACAGTGGGCCCAGAAGTAGCAACCAGACAGTACTATGGTTTTACTTCACTATTTCTACTTCATAAACCTATTTTTTGTATCTGACAGGAACTTTTCCTACAACTGCACAAAATCCTCACAGTGAAGTAGCTGTTTATATAGCTGATGCTTAAAAAAAAAAATCTTTCTCAATTTACCATTTTTCAAGAACTGAGATTCCATTTTTCACATTTTTAAAGGATTTTGTTTGGGTTGTTTTGTTTTTTCAAATCCCGCTCCCAAGGTAACAAGACAGCAAAACAGGTAACACCACAGTACATTTGTGGTTTTACTGAACGATACCAATGGTGTGTTTTAAGTGAAAATTGTCCTGCATAAATTGAAGTATACTATATCAACATCTCACATGTAAACCCATAAATATAAAAAAAAATTAAACCACTAACACTTCCACCAAACAATGTTCAAATGGAATTCAGTACATTTTTTTTGCTTTTCATTCTTTGCTGATAAAATCTCAAGTTCACCTGGTTCACTGTTTGCCAGCGCTGCTGCTAGGTGACTGGTCTTCAATTCTGTTATCACCCTTGCTCTTTTAAAGGTTGAAATTACTTTGGCACACCTTTCATTCTTTGGAATTCTGTTTTCCAAACTTTAATTAAAAGTAATATTTGTGGTTCTAAGATTTGAATCTCCACTACTAAAGGCATGCCTAAGTCCCTAGCTCAGGTCATGCATAGTAATGTAAAGCCCCCCTGCTCAGCGTTAGCTCTCTTTAAAAGTAAGTTGTCTACAGCCACACTACATAGCATTTTGTCATGGGTCACTGCTGATTCTTAGGTTGTTGACAGTTTTTGTGCTTTTTCTTTTAATTCAAAGTGTATTCAGATAATGAGGGCTGCAGGGTTTCTATAGCATGAAACTCTAAGCATGCAAAAGTAGATATGTTTGAAGGTAAAAAGTGTCGGGGAAGAATGGAAGGACCCAACCAGGTGGAGCCTGCCAGAGTAAAGTGTGTCCACAACAGCATTCAAGTTCATCGCAGAGGGAACTATCTGATTGACTCAAAAAGCAAGTCTAGGATTGAACCAGGATTTGCTCAGCTGGAGACCTGCAGGTGGGAAAGAATATTAGCCAACAAATATACATGCACTTGTCATGGACACAGATCTAGCAGGTCAAGCGTCTTGGCCTGATCATCATCCAACTTTTTTTTTTTTGTTAAGATTTTTTTGTTTAACATAATTGCCTACAGAACAAAATCTCCCTAATGTTAAGATGGAGACTTCAGGATTGTATGGTTTGTCTTTTTGTTCTAGTACTCTACAATCTCCTGTAAAGTTTTTCTTACTTATCTTTCTAAAATGTAATTAAACAATTACAAGTGTCAGGGAACCTGAAAGTTACCTAGAATGCCATGCTCTCTGCAGGACTGGATTCTTGATTGTGCTTAAGCTCTCACAGCTATGCTATATGTGACACTAAAGATACTCAGTATAAGAATGATAAACTAAGTAGGCAGGACCACATTTTATTCACAATCACTGAAAAAGAATGAGAATAAACAGTCAGTTCCTGCCATAGGTCACCAGTGGCACTATGCAGTCTTTGCTAGGTCATGTGCTGCTCAACCAATTCATGATTAACCTCAAAAAAAAGGGACAGAGCAACACAATTTGCCAATGATAAAGTTAGCGAGAGTAGTAAGACTACCGGCAGACTGTGAAGAACTGCAGAAAGACATGTAAGACTGATCAGGAAATAAAATGGCAGATGCAATTCAGTGCAGATAAATTATAAAATTATGTACATGGAGATAAACAACTGCAGTTTCACATATGAAACAACAGCCTCTGAGCTTATCATTACCGCTCAAGAGTGAGATCCTGTGCTTACGATAGATAATGCTATGAAAACAGCTCAGTGCTCGGTTCAAATTAAAAAAACAAGTCAGGTATTAGGCATTACTAGGAAAGGAAGAACAAGAAAGTAAACAAACAGGCCAGTACTTAATGATATGGCTAATGCTGCATGCAGTTTTCATTCCCTTCCCAGAAAATAATAGGAGACCCAGAGAAGTTTCAAAGGACAATAAATACAGAAGCTATTATACGCCTTTAGGCAGCCAAGGAATGTGTTAGCTAACACATTTCAGTCTAGAAAAGAGCAAATTTAAAGGTGAATATGTTACATATCTGCAGAATCATGACTGGCACAAGCATGACCAGCAAAGATTTACTGCACAGGGAACATTAAATTAAGCTAGTGAAAACCAGGTTCAACATAAACAAGAAGTGGCAATTCTTTATGCAACAAACATCAATTGATAAAGGCTGTTGTTATTCAGGAAGCGTATATAGTCCAAGGGAAACTGGACAAATACTGGAAAAAGAAGCATTGGGGATTACTAAATAGACAAACCATATGATGTTCAGGAAAGCCTGGAATAGACGACACTTAGAAGCTAGGAGAACACAGAAGGAAAAGAACCAAATGTGCTTGCATTGTTCTTATCCTTCCTCAGGCATCTGCTTTTGACTACAAAAGAGGCTATTGTGTTAGAAAAACCTTTGGTCAGGACCTGTACAGCTATTCCTATGTTTATCTTTTCAAGAGCATGTAAGTAAGGAGCCCAGAGGAAAAGCACGTGCTGGTTGCTTGGCTTCTTACAGTTAAAGGTAGCAGAAGACGGTACGTTACAAACGCAGCCAAGGCTTCTCAGCCATCAATGCCAAGTCTGAGCACTCATGTTCACATAGTGGGGACACTAATAAAGTGATAGATTTTTATTTTACAGCACAGAAACATTTCCAGTATGAAACTTCCTACTAGAGGGATTTTCTTCTTTTTTTCTTACCAGGAAGAAGAAGAAATATTTCTTGTATTTGTTCTGGTTCACACCCCAAATCAAAAGCAACCAGGAGTTCTGTTACACCAATTCCTAATCACATTTGTTCCACCCAGTGTTTTGAAAGAAACTTTGCCAAGTATGCTGAGGAAAAGTATATAGACTTTCTAGGTAACCACAGCTCTGCCAATTTTAAGAAACACCTCTTCCCTGGTTTCAGCCCAAACATGCTAAACGTTCAACCTTGTAAGGTTTGCATTTCATTTTGTAAATATGAACTATTAAGTATAACCAATGTTACCATTTAGTTCCATGTAACAATGAAAATGATGCATTTTTAGTTTTATATCCATCAAATTAGGTTTTTGAGTGTCAACAACACGCCCTGCTTGTATAATTCTGCATGACAGGTAAGTCTACCAGCAGATGCCTAAGCACATAAAACCAGTAAGTTTATCGATGGTAAAATGGTAGATGCAACTTGATCTTGACAGATCAAGAATTATATATAAATTTTTCACATATTGCACTTGCAAGCTGGTTTTAAGCATTTCAAGGACATAGAACCAAAACTGAAATCAAGCTAATAAGTTAGAAAAAACCCTGGAAATACATAAATGCAAAATAATCAAGAGAGTGACATTCAAAGGAAGTCATCAGAATTCCTGTGTTGCCCAAAGATCTGGCACTGGAGGAAAAGGAAAAGCACCAGCAGAAACATGCACTCTAATATCTGCATATTTCATATTATTTCATAATTATTTTGGACACATTTACTATAGTTTACAGAAAACTTTCACAGTTTAAGTTTCACAAGTGAGAACTCACAGACTTAGATGTGACTCCTGAAACCAGCAAGAATGCTCCCCAGTCTTTTCTCATTTTTGAAATGTAGCTCTGAGTCTAGATAAAATTAAGTAACAGAGCTAATTGCTAACTTGTGTTGATCTGACCTGGTGTTTTCATGATGTTTTACTGACTTTTCAGATTTCCTAGGATAAATTTCACTGTTGATATCTTTTCATACTAGTGATACCTTAATGTTTTCAAAAGCCATTACACACAGTATTCAAAAGTAACACATCGGAAGTTACACCACCAATTTACAAAGGATTTTAAGTGTTCATGAGTGAGAAAAATTGTACCACTTAAAAATCCCCCAGCTTGGTTACTCAGAAGTTTTCAGAGCAACCTCCTAAAATGATTTTTTGGCCAGACTAACTGGAAATAACAGCAAGTGATTCATTGTAATATAAATATTTTTCTATTTTCTGCCAGCAATATGGAGTATTTGGCCTCCTTGATTGCTTTTTGTAGCGCTATGACCTAGAGTGCATGCAATGTAAACTCTTAAAGTAGAAGGAACTTTTTTCTCTGAACAAATATAACATTTGGCTTAACAAAGCTTCCAGGTTCATTTCCAAATATGCTCCACCTTATTAACCTTGGAGGTTACTTTAGGCCCCTTTACCACTACACCTTGAAACCATGCTAACAAAAAAAAAAAAAATCAAAAAAGCTTAAACAGCAGCAGATGAAGAATACATAAGAAATGGTTTCTTGCGAAGTAGAATTCCTGGATGCAAGGATATTTACTGGAAAGTAACATGATAAACCGTTTACTGTATATACTGTAAACACTTGTTTTGGCATCAGTGAAGACTCCTAGCGCTGAATGCAAAGACATTCCTATACCGAATGACTGTTCAAGACCCATTGATTCCCATCAACCAAATCTGATCCTTCTTGTATATGCTTTGACAATATAGCCTTAATATTTTTTGGTCCAGTCGTCAGAACAAATGTAACAAATGTAGCATTTGAACTATGTAAAATATCCCATGTAATCTAGAATTTAAATTTACATACATTTCTGCATGGATAACTGAAGTTACTTTGTTATTCTAGTTAAAAACCACTTTTTCCAGCCATTTGAATCAAAAGGACAATTCATTCCGTACATTATCAAAAGTGCTTTATTTCTTACTTTCAGATTGAGACTTAAGTTACTACCCTTACTCTAATTAAAATAAAGTCAGGATGGACTTCATTCATATCTGGTCCATAAAGCAGAACTAAAATTCCACATGCAGTTTTTCATCAAAGCAAGATATTAAAACCAGGATGTGTTAGCACTTCTAAAGGATGCATTAACAAGCTACACTCATTAAAACAATATTCGTTGATACACACTAGTAAGCTCAGCAAGTGTGCAGTATCTGACATGGTTTAAAAAATACTGGATGCCAAAGAAGCAGCATTGCACTATATTCACACAGTTCACAAAAATACCAAGTAATGAGCTTATTGTGATCCTTTTCAAGAAGATTACAGAAATATTCTGAAACCTGTGGAAACACACTTATTTTTCTGAATATTGGTGATCTTCAAAGCCTCTGTTAAGGTTAACTTGGTATTCTTCTCACACAGAAACCTTCTCCCATGTCAGCCTGTCATATTTTCAGCGGCCTAGAAACAGAAAACACATTTATTGCAAGTCACCAAAAGTAGACACCATGTAGATTAAATATAATCTTTTCTTGTAACTATTCTAATTTACCTAGAGAATTTAAAAATCTTAATCTTTAAAATACTTAAGAAAATTATAAAATGCATACTGTTGTTTTCTAATGAATACTTCCATTTTTAAAAAAATAAGTCAGCTGCCATTAGCCTCTATTAACATAGCCATTACTGGTTGCTTGTGTTAAATTGTATATCCTGTACCTGAGCAGCTTGTATCCTGTATGTTTTACCCTAACGTTTTCAAGAAATGCTCACATGCATTGTTTTTTTTTCTTTGAACTTTACTTCTTTATACAGTTTATAGTAATTATTACTCCCACACATGCAGATAAATTATTGACACAAAACGTAGAAGAATGACACTAATCATAACTGCATAAATCATACTGCCAATTATTTGATCATGGTCACCAGTAAGAAGTAAACCAGACCTCAATTACTTACATACACATAGTTAATATATATGTATGCACATATTTAAGCATGTACACAAATACAAAATATGCATGAATATAGAAAAATGTTAAGTTAAAAATGAAGTAAAAAATTTGAAAACCAGTGAAAAATAGCCCTGACTAGCATCCATCTAGTCAAAAATCTGTAAGTTGAATTTTCTAAGAATCAGAACGCAGTCTTCCAGAACAGAGACAGACAGGCTAGATATAGCCTTCCCCTCCACCTCCNTCAAGGCCAGGCTGGACGTGGCCTTGGGCAACCTGGTCTAGTGGGAGGTGTCCCTGCCTATGGCAGGGGGGTTGGAACTCGATGATCTTCAAGGTCCTTTCCAACCTAAACCATTCTATGATTCTATGATTCTATGATATAGCCTTCCCCTTCACCTCCTCAGAAATAAACAGATATAAGATACAGTGGAAAAGAAATCATGATGTTAAGGTAGACAGGAAAGAATGAAAATACTTTAAAAGGCAAATGAGGATTATTTTTTTTTTTTAAACCATAGTTGCCTTCTCTACCAAACAGGTAAATACTAAATTATGAAAAGCTCTATATACACACACACACACCATGAAATCCCCTCTTTGGAGAAAGCGGTAAGAGCAATATGTAAAGATTACATCAGCAACCTGCATGTACCTGTTCACAACTACTGCTGCATACTGTTAGGCCTGATGTTGTAGAAATTAGGTGATATGGATCAAAAGGAGAAAGTAGCAATCTATTTGTGATATGATGCAGATAAGAGGGAAAATGGCTACAAAGGCCCAGAATAAAAGTCTGTGGGGTTTGGTTGGTTTTGGGTTTTTTTCCCCCCTTCAGAAGAGTTAATCTAATTATTTCTGAAAACATTTTATTCATACCATTTCTTGCTTCACGTTACATTCAGTTGTATTCATTGCCTTTTCTATGGAACAGTTAATTTCCTCAATTTAAAAGTGAGTCATATCTTAAAATACAATTTACAAATTGTACGAAAAAAGTACAATTTACAAATTACATAGATCTGACTCTTAAAAACAAATGTATATGCTTTAAGAAAAAGCATTACCTTTAGAGCTTCTGTAGCCTTACGCAGTTCTTTAATAACAGATGATAATGCTTCTGGATTTATCCCCTGTTCACAAAGCCGCACACAAATAGACAATGTCTCCATATCCAAGCCAGTGTTTAATATTCTTGAAATCTCAAACAGAACTGCAAAAGAAAAAGTGAAAGCACTTTACTCCCTACAGACTATGAAATTTCAATGATCCAAAGTGTTATTCATCAACATTTAATTTCTACAGTAGAGTCTGTCAACATGGCAGTTGCGGAAAGCTCTTGCAGTCTGAACCTCAACATCATCAGTCATGGTCATCTTTCCAGCATAAGCTAGAAGCCACAGCTTCTAACGTAAATACCATGCTTTTCTGGTTCAGCAAACTTAGTACTGGATAATGGATTTTGACAAATAAAAAATAAGTGAAGAATTCAATAATTAACATGCTTGCCAATTATGTAAAAGGTAATGCTTGACATTTGCAGTTACTTCACCAAAGCACTTTGAATAAATATTCTTATAATGGAAATTTCAAAAGATTAATGTTATTTTGAACAGTAAAAAAATCCAGAACAATTTATTTATGGAGTGCAATGAAAGTTCAAACATGAGGCTATTTCTAAGACTCTCTTTAAGTAAACCTTTAAAGATCAACTGCATTTTTCAGTTAATGGAAATTTGTTTTCTTCTAAAAACACCTGACCTCAGGAAGAGATTAAAGTTTGAATGTCCGTTCTAAATAAAATATATACACTGTTACACAGGAAGCCTGGGCTCCTGAATCTGAAGACTAGTACACTTCTCATAACGGTTCTCAAAAGCTTTGTCTTTAATTCTGTAAATTGTCCTTCCCATCTAAAACATTCCTGCAGAAGCAGAGAGAGGGTAGGTATCAAGTACAGTTAGGAGAACTTAGTATCACTGTCCTTCCCAAACAAATCTCTCTCCAGCTGCACAGAATGGTCTTATCCGCTTCAAGCATCAGAGCAGCCATAATAGTCCTGCCTTGCCTCCAGCAGCAGGTCAGAGTGGGCAGGTCAGTGGCTGAAACACTAATTTTTAGACCAGTTCAACTCATCAAGGTCTTTGCTAAGGAATCCTTATGTAACAGTAGCCATGCCTATAATTCAAGGGAAGATTGTGAGTAAATAACAAATACAAAGCAATACCCCCCTGAACACTCTCTCTAGCCTCTGGTCCCTCATTAGGCCATTTCCAGAGAAAGTCTCCATATTTCAACCCTCGGGGGGTTTCCTGGAAGCTTTCCACTCTGCCTGAAATCCATACAAGTTTTTAGCATAGCTGTTCCGTGGAATTTCAGAATTTCACAGTACACATTGCTCCGAAACACCTCCTGAACCTGCCAGCTTTGATTCCTCCTGTTCAGGCTGGGAGAGAAAGTGAACACCTGATCTTCATGCACCCTGCTCACATTTCTTACGGCTTAAAAATGTCTGACATATTTCCCACTAATCACAGTGCCACTTCTCTTACATTGCATACCTCAAAAGAGCACCATTTGTTTGTTTGTTTTGTATCAGACACTATTTTGATTCTGGGACCCTTCTCAAAACTTTTTCGCCGTTTTTTGGGTTTTTTTTTGTTTTGTTGGGTTTTTTTTTGTTTGTTTTGGGGTTTTTTTTTGTAATTTACTTTGATTTTCTGACACGAGCCATCCACAGGAACAAGATATTGGGGTCAAGATCAGTTCGGGTGCCGCCACTCACACCACCACATTTGTTCCTTCCTCTCCCTTCCATGCACTTCCTCCCTCCCCCCAGAGGGGGGTAACATTAACTTGCATTAACCATTTCAAACGACAAGAACAGCAAATTCATATATTTATAAGCATTAAAAAACATCGTCATTCTAAATTAGATACTTAACAGCTAATTTAAAACCCAAGAAAAGTCACACGAGGCCCAAAAGTACTGGCACTACAGGGATATTTGAAGTGTTTCGGACTTTACGCGTAACGTGAAGTAAGAGGAAACCGCTATGCGCTAAATCCTTAAGCAATTACGAGCTGCGATCATCTCCACAGCAGAGGCGCTTGCGTTAATTAGGAGCCGCCTCACGGCCCCGCAAGCCGGCGGAGAGGGGCGCGGGTAGGACCTATTCGCAAAGGCCAGAGACCGGCCGGGGGCCGCCGGCGCGGCGGCAGCGGGACCGGGATGCCGCCCCCCCCCACCATCCCCA
>VUYV01000140.1:1578615-1708850 GCA_008711295.1 Anarhynchus alexandrinus | reverse complement strand
GGGGGGGGGGGGGGGGGGGCGGGGGGGGGGGGGGGGGGGGGCGCTGAGCGGAGCATCTCCCCGGGGCTCCTTTTGCCGCCTCAGGCGAGGGAACCGCCGGGACACGGCCTGACGGGACCGCAGACCCCGCCGGCTCTTCTCCCCCGCTCCCTTCCGTTATGGGAGAGAGCGGTGGCGCTTCCCAGAGCCCTTCGGGGGCTGAGTACGGCCTCGGCCCGTTTGGGGGGGGTGAGGGGTCACCGTGCGTCTCCTCAGCGGCCGTCACGGCGGTTTCCCGCCGCCCGGGGTTAGCTGCCTGCAGCCCGCAGCGTCTGGGGCTGTGCGGTGCGGACGAAGGGCAGGCGTCGCCCGGCGCCCCCCCCCCGCCGTTGTGGCACTCCGTTGCCCTCCGTCTGTGCCGCTGTGAGGTTGTGGGTACCGAGGGGCACCCGGAGAGGTGGTCCCTGCGCTATCCCCGCTCCAGTAACGCCTCTTTAATTCCTGAAGCCCTTCGAGTGCCGAGCGTTGGGTCCGTGAGCTGCTGTCCAGGAATGTATTTGGCTTGTCGCCATTTTGTGGTGTTTTTTTTTCCCCTCATAATTTTTTTTGGGTGGGGTTTTGTTTGTTTTTTTGTTTTGTGGGGTTTTTTGGGGTGTTTTGTTGTTTTTAAATCCCCCTTTCAGTGTCCTTTCCTGTCTAATTCTCGTAGGTTCTACGTATTTTTACTTTTCGTTCCTATCAGCCTTATTTATCAGCTCTTCATGTGCCAGTAGGCCCAAGCCTAAAGTAACTTCGGTTTTGTTACTCTTCTGTTTCTGACTCCTTGAAAATGATTGATCATCTCTTCCCAAAGCCTTCGGGATGACCCATAGGAGTCAAAAATTATAACTTCTTTTTTTTCTTTTTTCTTACCTTCATTTTTCCTCTCCCTCTCTCTTTTCCAGGCATAGCTTAGCGTTATGGGCGATACAAAAGAAGCTAAAATGCAGATAACACCAGAAACTCCAGGACGAGTCACAATCCTGAATCCTTTTGAAAGTCCCAGTGATTATTATACTCTTCAGGAGCAGATTGTCTCCAGTCCTTCAGTCTTTAAATCAACAAAATCGTCATCTGTAAGATCTAGTCTTCAGTTGTGTAACTATACAGATGTAGTGCTAATGTTTTGAAATGCATTAAAAAGTGTGTTCTGTTTAGTGTACTTTAATGGATATACTAAGCCAAAGAATTTTGGTGGCGTTTGGTAGTTCTTCCGATTACAGGAGTATGCTGCCTTTAATACTAAAATTGTCACTTCCTACTTTCCTGATTTATTTTTTTTTTCTTTCTTTAGATATTAGGTGTATGTGTAGATTAGCGTATACCTAAGTGCCTAAACCAGTTGAAAGTAGATAAAGGACAGTTGGATGTGGGGCTCTTGCCCCACTTAAAGTGGAAAAACCCCAGTTCTTACTTACATGCTAAGCAGACTGGATACCAGTAAAACTTAATTGCACTTCTATTATGAGCTATTTGCATATTCACAGAATCAAGGTAATGATTTTGTGTATATATAACACTTTTTAGTTGCAAATTGCTTTCTGGTTTGCAGTTGGAATTATCTGATAAGTGAAGATGATGCTTTGCTAATGAAAGTAAGAAGACTCATTTGGTAGATCATTTTTCAAACAGATATTTGAAGAGTATTTTGTAATTAATTGTTGAATAAAGGGGTGAAGCTGCTTTACATCTGAATTGGGTTTTGTGAACTGTGCGTGGCATTATGAGGGAGACTTTGCGGGATGAGTATGGGGTTGCAACTCCTAAGTCTTCTTGGAAATGTGAGGTGAAAGAAAGGCTGCTCTATTATTTGGACAATTTGGTTTAGATAACGGATGCTGGGTTTTCACAGAACTGCAATTTTGATTGCGGCAATCTAGAAGCAACTAAATTTTATCCCAAGTTCTATATCTTTAATAGATCTGTCCTCAGAAATTGAGAAGAAATTGACCCCTCAGTTTGTAAATATTAGCTATAACCTTCCACTTTGTCTTGTAAATCATTGTAATATGACTACCAGGATAAAGAAGCCTGATAGACTTACTCATTTTTTTAAGCAGATCACTTAAATAGAAACTCTTTTGATTCTCTTTGACAAAAACTATATGGAAGTTATGATTGCATTGTTCCATTGAGATTTGTCCTGTGGTTTTATTTTTATCTTTTTAGACTAGCAAGCATTAAGATGTCCATTTCTTTTTTTAGACACCAGGAAAATTTAGATGGTCTATTGATCAGCTTGCTCTAATAAATCCCGTGGAAATTGACTCGGAAGATGTTCGACGCCAAGCAATGTATTTGAGTCATGCTAGGTAACTTACCATCTGTTTTTATGCAGTTAACTTAGCTTGAATACTAGAACTCTGTTCTTTTGCTTTATTGATGTTTCAACATGGCATTAAAGACTCTTTATTCAAATCTTTTACCATAGAGTTTTATGTGTCTCTGATGTGGATATAATATTTAGATGAGACTGCCTCTGTGTCGCTCTTTTTTAATGTTAAGAACTGCTAATCCACTCTGATTGCAGTTTGGAAGACAGCCAGATGAAAACAGTCAAAGGAAGCAAGAAAATGTCTTGCCAGTGATTGTTACCAAGCTGCTCCTTGTCACAACACAATTTATCTTCTCAGAGTGTTCCATACTGAGACCTGTGAAGTGTAGGCTTGTTTGGTCTTTGGGACTCCTGCAGAAGGGTAGAGCTGGGAAAGCTAGCTAGGTAAGCCAGTACCCTTTTTGAAAGGTATGGATTTGACTTAATGTGAAGGAGGGAAGACCAATAAGCTTGCCATCTTTGAGGGGAAGGAGATTGTTAGTTACTTGAAATAATTTGGGGATCTTGATCTCAACTTTTTCTTTTCTCTGAAAATAACTTCCACTGGGAAAACAAATGAGTAAGTAAAACAGGCTTGGTATTCACAGCTCATCCTGAGGGATAGTCTCACACGCTGATAGTACAGAGCAGCGTGCCAAGGGTAGGCCGCAATGGTTAATCCTGTACCTGCTCTCATACATTTCTTATATACAAACTGGCACAAAGAATTGCACCTCATGACATGAAGCACTGCAGTAATAGAATAATAAAACAATCCTCCATCCTGTTTTTATGCCTAGAGGACTTTCAAGTCCTGTTAGTGAAATGAAACACAAGGTGTTTAGGGCAAGAGTCCTCTGAATATTCATAAAATCAGAATGGTTTGGGTTGCAAGAGACCTTTAAAGGTCATCTACTCCAACCCTCCTGCAATGAGCAGGGACATGCTCAGAGCTCCGTCCAACCTGGCCTTGAATGTTTCCAGGGATGGGGCATCTACCGCAGCTCGGGGCAACCTGTGCCAGTGTTTCACCACCCTCATTGTAAAAATATATTATGAATTAGATCTATTGCTCTTAGTTTGTGACTGAACCTACATCTCCCTTTTTAAACAGGAAGACGTATAGGAATATGAATTTCTTGCTACAGTAGAGATGTAGAAAGAATGTAACTGTCATGTATCTGTGAATCACCATGTCTTAATGTTGATGTTATTTTTCTTAACATCTGTTTGCTTCCTGTCCTTCTTCCAACAGCCAGTAGGTTTCAGACTCTAGTGCTTTTTATATGTTATAAAGCCATTAGCCTTATGTTTTTAGGGAGTTGATTACATTGCTTCTGGAATTGTATTAGGACACACACAAGCTTTAATTTAGATGGCTTGGGTGACAATTCCAATGATGATTAGTGGCATGGCTTATAGATATAAACGTGTTGTCTCAGTGTGTTCTTTCAGTCTGTCCCACTGTTTCATACCACCTGTGATTTTTATTTTTTTTTAGTCATCTGATATGACTAGGAAGAGGCTAGTTTCTCTATTTGTAGATTTGCTGTGTCCATGCTTGCGTGTTTCAGTGTAGTACAGACTGAGGTGGTTATTTCTGGTGGCTGGAAACTGTACATGGTTAAATGCGTATGTATGTATATGTGCATGTGTGTAAGATTTTGTGTGGCAACTGATTTTAATTTACATTTCATAAGTACTGCTTTATGGAGACTAAAGTGTTGTAAATACAGCTCTTGACATTAAAAGTTCCTGATAAAAGAACTGAGTTTTTGAAGCCCATGCTAATGTTACACAAACTATATACTCCATTTTAATAATGCTTATTAACAAGTCATTTTCTCAATAAGTTGCAAAGAACCACAAGCATAAGAAATTTGGTGTATAAATATTTCAAGCTGTTAATTCTCCGTTATGTGGTGAAAACAGTTTGGGTAGTAGCACAGTGTAAAAGCTCATGAGCACTTTGTGAAGTCTTAAGCGTGTATTGTGTGTAGACTTGATTTTGTGCAGTACTACTGTTTCCATAAACTGGGTGTCACCTATGTGTTGTGTGTTTATTGCACTGCTTATAAAATGATTAGGAGAACTTTTTCCCTGGCAGACTGTGTTAGTGAAAAATAGTCTGTCAGTAATTGAGCAGACATGGTGACACAGTCTCATACACAAACTTTCCTCTTCCTTTTTTATTTTTACTGGTAGAAATTGAATTTTTCTAAATGGGATGGTACGCTATTGTATGTTAAGTATTAAAAAGAAATCTGTACTGCATCTTGCATACTGTGTCACAGTTGCAAGTGCTCTATTGCTTGAAGTTGCATACAAGACTGGCTTGTTTTTATTCTTGTTATATGATGTTCTCTCTTTGTTATTTTCCTGGAGTTATGCACTAAAGAAAAAATGATCCTCTTCTGCACTAACCAACACTTTTAGTGGGAGCTGTTTTCCCAGTTCCCCTGTTTCTCCTTTGAAATCTGGCTTGTAAAGATGTTTATTACTCATGATCCATGATGCATAAGTATACAATGATTGTATGCTTATTTTTTTGGTACAATAACTGAACTTTGTGCAGGTGTCTTCATAGAACTGTCACTTTAGCATCATCTAGGCAGACATAGTTGAAGATGGCATGTCCAAGTATTGCAGATCTATTCAAAGTCTGATTAACATCAAAGAAAGAGGGCTGTGAGGGAAGGTTTATGTATGTATTAGGTACATCTCATGTGTTTGTGTAGCTAATTATGTCTGTTATATGACTCATTTCTAAAATTATTCAAGGGTAATTCAGGTATACTAATTGAACATTCATTGTAAAATTTTTTGAAGTTTATAGATTACATAGTAACTGAAAGTGAGACTTGAAGTATAAATGTAGAAACACATCATTTGAAGATGGCTGAAGTAACTACAATATTTTTTTAAAAAACTAGGTTAAAAGTTTTCTAAGGGAATGCGTTAATTGATTCAAACTGAAATATGATATTGTATCCTGAACTGAAGAAAATATGGCAGATTAGCTATTTTAAAGGGGGAACTCTATGCTGGGCTAGTGGTCTGTGTCAGGAATTTGAGTCTGCAAACATTCTAAGAGTATCTTCTGTTGCCCTTTTGTTCCTTACAGCTCAGTTTTTTATTCTGCTTGATTTTGTAGTGAGATTCTTTGTAAGCCTAATCTCATGTCAATTTTAATAGTAAAGTCTATTCATATGACAAGTTCAACATAACTAAATGGATTGTTTTGGAAGATCAGTTATGACTGAGTTTTTGCACAGATAAAAATACTTGTTGATATAGGGAGTAGATAGAAGATTTGCAAATATGTAGTCATACATGATACAGATCTTTATCAAATGAACTGAAGTAACTGAGAAATGCATTTATATTTCTAGATCTGTAGTATGAGATTATTGCATATAACAGTAAAAATATCATAAGATTTAGGGTTTGGTGTAATTTCATTTATTTCTCTTAAGCATCTGTAAAATATTACGTGGTTGGACTTTACTTTTTTTTTTCCACTTATGTGATGATTTTGATAATTGAGTTTTTTATTTGTTACTTAGAATTGATAAGGAGACAGAAGACAGAAGGCAAAAAGCCATTGAGGAGGTAATAAAACTTTCTATGCTATCAAGTATTGATTTGTTTTAGATACCTACAAAAAAGATCCATGTCTTATAGGATTTCAAAACCCAGAAGCCTGTTATATTTTACTGGTCAGTAAGAGAGTCATTTTGTTTCCTCATCCCTCGTGGTTGTAGTTGGAATCCACATGGTCTTTTTCTTTCCATCTTTCACACGCCTGTGGGTCAAAACAGCAGATTTTGTTTCTTTCATGTTGCTTGGCTAGTGGGAATGTAGCTGTAAGATAACTCTTATAGATAGTTAATTTAGGGTTAAAAATAATGATTGAGTGTGTTAGGTTTTACAGTAACTGTTAGTGTTAGGTAGTTCAGTTTCTTTTATTGCATTTTTAAAAATATAGCAGCACCTTGGTGATTTTTTTTTGTTTCTTCCAACATCTGCTCAGTTGGAGGACAGACTTTATTCTGGCATCTTATAATTCTTTCTGCCCATTTTTCATTTTATTTTTTACTATCCATTTGTCTAGCAGAGAAGGAAAAGTAAAGTGTTTCAAATCTTCACTATAGAAATCTGCAATGTTATTTCAATTTCGATTTAAAAAAAATAAAATAAGGCTCTGATAGGCAAGTCTTCCTTAGTGTTACTGACCTTTTTATATTGTATCATACTATTATCAGTTTCTATCTCTATAAACAAAAAATATGTTTTATGGTTCCATAAAGGTGCTATGTAATTGACCCGCAGCTAAGATACTCTGTTGTTTTAAATCTGCATTAAAAATGATATTTCTTCTTTGTGAGGCATAAACTAATGGATTATGCAGCTGAACAGCTTGAAAACATGCCTCTGATAAAAATTATGCCTTTAATAGTTGGGTGTTCCAAGCTGAGTTGTTTTCATTTGCTTTGAGTCTTTCTTTTATTGTGAGAACAGGATTTGCTATGTATTTCTTGAAGCTATGTGATAGCGTTCATCTCCTCAGCATCGGGGTGTTCTAGAGTGCAACTGTGACAGCAGATACAGTTTCTGGTTCAAAGAAAAAGACTGAAGTATTGGTACTCGTAAATGTTTCACTGCTAACCAATTTAGCCAAATACACTAATAATATTGCCAAAAAGCCTTGGTTGCCTGCTTCTTTTACTGTTACTGCAGTGTCTCTAGCACTTCTGCAAAATAGCTCAATTGTCAAAATACAACAATTTAACAAGCTGAAAATTTGAAAAGAATTATGTTAAACTACTGTGCAATAGGTATGGTAGAGACAATTCAAATTTTGAAATGAGTAATTAGTGTTAAAGGAAACTTCTACAATTTTCACTCTGCAGATTTGGAATATCTGAGGTGGCATGTGTCATAAAGAACATGGGATCTTTAAATCAAATTGTTTTTTCTTTAACTTCTCTGGGCCTGAAATAATGAAATATATTTTGTGTATAAGATAACTATATAGGTTTTGGGGAAGGAAGAGTTAAAATTCTTAAAATATAGATCTGTGGGTAGCAAAAGGTACGACCTAAACTTTTCTTGTTCAGAGTACTAATCTAAATATAAGTTGAGTGTCTCCAGTTTTTAAAAGTGCTAAGATGATTTGTTTCTATTCTACTCTAGTTTTTCACAAAAAGACTCATAGTTCCTTCTCCTTGGACGGAACATGAAGGCAAACAAGTTTCTCAGTTTAATTCAACTAAATGTAAGTTGCTTTTGTGTGTCCACCCAAAATTATCTAGCTTATTATATAATTATTATATTAAAATTATCTAGCTATTATCTAGGAGAAATTATCAAGCATAATTTTTTCAACTTCAATTTAAATTTTAACAGCCAATGATAAAAGATGGCGCAACTGATAGATTTTTAGCTGTTCTCTCCAAGTGCTTTCTTTGTTTACAAATCATTTATTAATCCAGAATCTTACATAATTTTTTTTTTTTTGTTATTTTTGCTTCCTGTTCTTAAATCTTTTTCCTTTCATAACCTGTCTTCAACCAGTTTCGTTTACACACATAACTTTGCTGCGTCAATACTTGTAACAGCCAAGTCTTCTACTTTGCTCGTTTCTTCTGATATGTGTATGTCTGACTTACTCTGACTGCTGAGTTCTATATTTTTCTACCCTTATTTCCTACGTAAATTCCTTTTGTTCTCTTAGTGTCCTGCTAGCTTGCTCTTCCTGTACATAGGGTTGTGGGTTTTCTAAGTTTATTTCGCTTACGCCATTATTAGATTTTATTATTAATGCTGTTGATATTAAAGTTTATATATATAAACTATATATATATCTATAACCAACAGAATACATAGTAAATGGATTACAAGCTGGACGAATGTCAGCTGTAAAGTATTGTTTGCATTCAGTATTGTTTAGTAGGAAATTCTTAAATAAGTGTTTGGGGTTTTTTGCAAGATTTGGAAGAGGCTAAACTGTTAAAATTTTTTTATCAAGGAGATGCAGCTTGTGGATAGTTTATTTTTAATTGTCAATTGTAAGGTTGCCACTTCTTGGGCAGAGAATATAAGCCACAATCCTAGACCTGGGAAAGTGAGTAGTGAAAGAAAATGGTCTATATGCGTTTCTTAGTATAACCTACTGTGGCCAGTAGGTCGAGGTAGGTCATTCTCCCCCTCTACTCTGCACTGGTGGGGCCACAACTGGAATACTGTGTCCAGTTCTGGGCTCCCCAGTTCAAGAGGGACAGGGAACTGCTGGAGAAAGTCCAGCATAGGGCAACTAAGATGATTGAGGGATTGGAGCATCTCCCTTATGAGGAAAGGCTGAGAGAGCTGGGACTCTTTAGTCTGGAGAAGAGAAATCTGAGGGGAGACCTTATTACTGCTTATAAATATCTTACGGGTGGGTTGAAGGAGGATGGAGCCAGACTCTTTTCAGTGGTTCCCAATGACAGGGCGAGGGGCAATGGCCACAAGTTGGAACATAGGAGGTTCCGTTCAAATATACGGAAAAACTTCTTTATGGTTAGGGTGACAGAGCACTGGAACAGGCTGCCCAGGGAGGCTGTGGAGTCCCCTTCTCTGGAGATTTTCAAGACCCGCCTGGATGCAGTCCTGAGTCATGTGCTCTGGGCAATCCTGCTTTGGCAGGGGAGTTGGACTAGATGATCTCTAAGAGGTCTTTTCCAACTCTGAAAATTCCGTGATAAAAAGGGTGGAGGGGTAGATTCTTCATCTTTGTCTTCAAGTCCAGACTGCACGATTTTCTGGAGATGTGTTTTACTTGAACACAGCCTGTTGGGTTAAGCATAAACTGAGTTTGTTTTAAATCTCTGTGATATAGAGGAGGCAGCAGGAGGCAAAGATTTGGGCAAAGTTGATCCTGCTTCACTAAGCTTTTTTTTAATAGAAAGGTGCTGAAATTCTCGTAACCAGCTATAATTGTAACCTTTCTTCAGTACTCCTTTCTAATCTCTTCCCAACTTTGATGCAAAAATTTTGTATTTGTGTTAAATATTCTAACTTACTGTTGCTAGGTTTCAAAACTCTATATGCAATACATGCTTAAATTTAAGTTGTTCTCTGTTTTACAGCCATAGATCTAAATAACATTTCTCCAATTGGAAGACAGCTAACTTTACAGTCGGGGAAAAGCAATGGTGGGTAAAAGGCAATATCTGAAATTACAGGCTTTCTCTGAAGCAAAATAACCCATGTTTAAATGGCTATTTAATTTCAAAATGGAATGATTGTTTTGTTAATACTCCTGTAAAAAATATTTTTTTGAACTGTGTGGTACTATTAATGTTAATATTCCTTTCTCATAGTAATTTAATTCTATTATACTCCTTCATATATTTTCCGAAGTAAAAACTGAAGTCCTCTGTAGACTGTAGAGTGCATTTTTTCCAACTCAACGTATGCATTTTTTTTCTGAATTAAAAAGTGACTATAAGACTGAGTTTCATGGGTAAAGTACAGTTTCAAGAAACCTTTAATTTGTTGGATTGTTTTGGGTTAAAGAATCTTGATTATTTTCTCTGCCAAATAAATAGCAGAAGTCTTAAGAAATCTTTTAAACTATTTCATTTTAGATAAGTAGGCAGTGTTTTCCCCCAGGATATTTTGATAATCTTTCTCCCATTGCCTTTTGAATTCTTCCCTTCTTCAGAGATCTTTCTCCTCAGTTAAGAATGCCTCTCTGGAGGCTTTTATATTACAATGTTACAAGCCTTGGTTTTTTTTTTTATCTCTGGGACTGAGTGTGCTGCCTGTAGTGTTGTCAAATCAGAATCCTAGCTTTAATTAACACTTTTCCTTATTGCATCTGTAACTTAAATAGCTTAATTGTAGTGCAATTTGAAAGTGAATTTTTATTTCTATAGTTTTAGTGAAAGGTCACTGCAAGCTAATTTTGTTGGTTTTATTCCTTGCAGCTGCTTGTCAGACAGTACTGTCTTTGCCAGTGGATTTTAATTTAGAGAAAATACTAGGTATGTCATGTAATAGCTAAATTTAATTATGAAGGTTTAAATAGAAAACTCGGTTTTGTATTGTTTGCTGGGTTTTTTGTCCTATGAAATACTGAAAACCTAATGTATGAAGGAAAGTTTTAAGTGTGTGTTCTAAATAGACAGTTATTGCGTGTTGCGTGGGACATCTGAATTAAATATATGATTGGAGTGTAGAGATAAAGACAGGAGGGATATGGAGGACAGTTGGAAATTGATCAATGGTTCTGAATGCATGAAAGGTAGTGAGTAGAAGCACCCCCTGCTTCCTCCAAATGGAGTAGTTATTTAACTCAGCAGAGCTGTTTGACCTACAGTTTGCTGGCCATGAGGCTCATAGCCCAGCTGTGCCTTAAGCAAAGCTAATCCTGTGTCTTTAATTTAACTCAAGCCATGGTGGTGACTAGAAGTTGTGTGGTGGCGAAAAAGCCATGACTGCTGAGTGGGGAGACAAGAGTCCAAAATAACTGTCTGACTAGAACTTCTATATCAAACAATTGCTGCCAGCTTCTCAGGCCATGGGGCTGGAAAGGCCTCTTCTTACAGCTCATGTGTGGGAATAGTGGGTATATCCAGCGCAGAAGTTTTTGGCTCTATGCTCCTATCCCAGTATTGAAGTTCACAGCCCTGATTGTGGGCCATCAAAATTAAAACAGAAAAACAACCATATCTATTGTTTTCGTGTTTCGTCTTAACAAATGCTTCCATCAATGTATAGTTTGTTAATTCACAAAAAAATTATTCTATAAGGAATATCCAGTTAGAGTAGAGCAAGAGCAAAAAACTGAAGTAATCTGGTAAGTCTCAGGATATTTTAATGGGTCTTTGTTCACATCTGTATGCTTTGCTATTGTAAACTGCTAACTGCTTGGACTTCCTTAGATTTGAATCTGGTTTGTCTTTGGATGTATCACAATGAGCATCAAAGCGTATGGCTGACCTGAAAAAGGGTCCGGTTTTGCTTGGGTAGTATAATAATCCGTTTTTAACAACTCGGGTGTGAAGTATAATACAATTTTGGGAAAAGGCCAGTAAGTAGATGATAGCCAATATTTATTTTATTTTATTTTTAAATGCAGACTTTAGTATTAAAGGATGATAGGCAGAAGTGGAGCCTTAGTAGATAGAGTGGACATTTTGTAATGATAACAAGTGATCCTTTGGGATAGGTTCGTAAATTAGATTAATTACTTGCTGTATTGGTAAATTGGATTAAATGTTTTAATTTAGTTATCTATGTCTCTGTAGTGGAAGATTATTTTTTTTTTTCTGGCGTTCTTATTGGAAGTGACTTCTCCCCTGCATTTCTAGGTGAATATTTTAGAACTGATGAATTTGCAGATCAGTCTCAGGAAAATCTGAGCTCTTCATCACTTAGAAGAAAGCTGTTTTTAGAAGAAAATAGAAGTGTATCTGAGTGTTTGTCCCCTTCTCTGCATAGCCCATGCAGTAGTGGGAGTGCACTTGGAGTGCTTTGTTCAATAGACATATCTCCAGTCCGGTGCAGAAGCCCTCTGGAAACATCTAGTTCAGTAAGTAGCCTGTTTTGGGGACTGGATGGGATGTGACTTACCTGGCACAAGAGTAGTTCTTAAAGGAGGCTGTACCGATTCTGTGTTCTAACACACTTCACAAGATGAACAACCATTTTTTTAATAAGCTACAGTTGCTTTTTGAGAGAGTAGGTATTAGACCAAAGGGTTGGTTGGTTTGTGGTTTTGTTGGTTTTTTTTCAAATTCCAAATTCAGGAAAAAAAAAAAGGAAAAAAAGTCTTAAAAGAACACATTACTGACTTTTAATTATATCAAATTATTATGTTGTGCTGCTGTTCTTTTGTATAGAAGGACTTAGGCTTTAATTTTATGCTATGAAAAGGAAGTAGGAATTGATACCTATGTAAGACTTGCTGAAAGCATGCTGAAACCATTTTTTTTTTTTCATAAAATATGTATACAAAACGTTGCCTGTTTAAATCTGTGAACTGCTGTCTAAAATACTAGTTGAACAGGTGATATAATTATTTCCCTTATAGCTCATAAACTCATTTATGGTGGAAAAAATGACTTGTGGATCTTTGAATGCAGTGCTAAGTATGCTTTTTTTTCCATTGAATAGAGATTTCGGATGATTAGACATTTATCAGAACACAGAACATAACGTCTAATTTTTAAATTAAGCAAGATGAATCTTATTCCCAGGTGGACATAGCACAGCTAAACTGGTTTAGGTGGTATGGTTTCATCTGGCGGCTGAAGTGCATGTAAAAAAAACTAACCCAGCAGGAGTTTGGCATAAAAAAAATCAAAAGTCTTCACTTTGGCAACCTAGTAAAAAATTCCTACAATGTAATTACGCTGCTAAAAGTGACATTTCTTTTTGCACCACACTCTTAAGCAAGATCACAACCACTGTTCTCTTTTAAGGAAAAGTATTTTGTCTGCCACCAAGTTAAATAATTCAGGTAATATGGATTCCATTAAAATATAAATAGTGGCTGGCTTTCATCTGCATTGGTGTGAATAAGAAATTGAGATTAAATACTTGACTATATACACAGATAGCATTAATTCTCTGTTTAGGCTTCTCATAGTTCTTTTATATATAACGGATATTATAGTCTTAGTTGGTATTATGTCACAGTTTGAGTCCATTGCTCTTTTCCTACTTAGAGACATAAAGTCCAAGCTAAGTGCTGCAACTGGAATATTTAAGCTAAACTAATGACAGAAATTGGCATTGTGGAGGATTAGTTTTCATCAGTGCTGTCATATTAAGCTTTTGTTAAAACACTACTTATATACACATATTCGTCAAAGTTCACATTATGAAAATATGTTCTTTTTAATTTTTTTTTAATGTTTTATTTTATTTTTTACTGAAGGGTCAGTTTTCGTCAAGTCCTATTCAGGGAGGAGCAAGGGCTTACAGTCTGGGAAGTATAACCAGTCCCACGTTTCCAGAGGGGTCTCCTGCACATAATGGTTCGCCTACTTTTTCACCAATTGCTTTTCACATAAGAAAGACACCGCTGTCAGGTATGGTTTAATTGTATATGTATTATTCTTTCCTGATTGATATAGTTTTCTTATAAAAACTGCTGCATTCTTACTGGAACTTGTTTCTGTTTGGAGACAAGTTACTGTGCTTGGCAGACGAGCAGTCTCCTCCTGTGTGACACATTTACTGTTTAGCAGTGAAATATCTTAATGATGTGAAACAGTCAAGTGTATCTGCTTGCAAAAAATCAACTAGGGAAAATATTTTAGAGGAAGGAAGTGAGACCTAGTAGGAATGGGAAAAAAAAAATTAAAGGATTAATCTAGCGTGAGGATGGGGTTTAAAAAGCCATATGCCTGAACAATCAGGTCACAATTCTGATTGGGCCCAATCTGAAGAATTTTAATTGGACAAAGAATGTTTAGCTTGAGTTTTCAAATCATGTAATCGTGAAGATTATTTGAAATGAAACTGACTAGTGAAGATACCAGGAATATTTTGTGTCCTCATTGCTCTAGAAACTTTATTGCTGCCCCAAATTTTTTTAACACCTGTAGAATGTGTGTGTTGATATTTGTTCAGGGAAAAAAAAAACACAGAACCAGCCTTTACACATTTTCCTTTGAACACTGTGTTGTATTGACATTTGAAAATGCAAGGTCTCCAATACAGCAAACCATGTCATAGGAAACGAGTTTGGGGGTAAAAATGAGATAAAAACTTGTCTTTATCGTGATAGTTCACATGTGTTGGTGGTTTGTTTTTTGGGTTTTGGTGTGGTTTTTTTGGTTGGTTTTTTGTTTGTTTGTTTTAAGAAGGCCTTGGAGCTGGGAGACTGGTCAGTGAAATACTATGTATTTGGCTATAATTATTCAAAGGACTGTAGGGCTTTGAGGATGATGACTTTAACTTCACCTGATATCTAATAGAATAACTTTGTTTTTCACAGACCAAAGAAAATTTACATTTCGCTCTCCAGATATTCCTTCTTCCTCAAATAGAATGACATCCCCAAGTACAAGAAGTCCTTATATAGATGGTTGTTCTCCAATTAAAAATTGTTCTCCCATGAGGCTTGGAGCATGTAGAGGAACTGCCCAGTATCAGACTTCTGTCATTAGAATACCGATTGCAGTTGAGAATCATGGTGAGGATGAGGAAGACAAGGAAAATGCTTCTCCAGCAGAAGCGCGTTTCCCAGAAATGGATAATAGAATAAACATATGTCAGCAAGACGGTGATACTTTTGCACATGGTACACATCTTGTGGTAACAACTGTGTCTATTGCACCAGATCACTCGGAAGCTTGTCATCAAAGGTTGTCATCATTTCAGGATATAGAAGGCTTAAAGGAAAATAATACTGTAGATATGGCTGATGCAGCTGAAGTGTCAGAGGAAAACACTTGGATAAAAGAAACAATTGGCAATAGCAATGCACCGATGACCAGCTTTATGACGGGGATTACTTTCAGTATTGAAAGCTCTCGCATGTGCATGTCACCTCTTGCAGAAAGCAGCGCAATTCCTTGTGACAACAGTAGTATTCAGGTAAAATATTTTTTTGCTTCTCTAAAACTGAGCTCGACATACTAACTTTTAATATGTATACCATTCTGGAAGCAGTTGTCTATTTTCTTTTATTGGATGTGGCATGCAGGTGGTATTGTGACTTTTCATTTCTTCCTCCCCATCCCCTTTTTCCTCTCTCAGCGGAGTTAGCATAGCAATTGTAAGTTATTTTTATGTTACTATGTACAGGAATACATTAAACTTAATCCAAACTAATTCTGATGGACCCATTTACAATTTGCTTTTGTTATTAACTGATGCTAGTTGGTTTGTTGGATTAAGTTCTGTTAAATTCAAGTCGTATCAGGTATGATAATCTGAGGTGTTTATTGGTGATCAATTGCAGTACATTTTTAAAGCCCTGCTTCTTGATTTCAGGTGGACAGTGGTTATAATACACAGACTTGTGGAAGCAGCATTATGGATACTGCAGGGGCTGAAACCAATTGCAGAGAAAGTGATGTGAATACTAACGTGTTTCAGAATAAATCTCAGCTTCTTCGAACAAAGGTAGGAGTTAAATTGTGATACAAAAGTGGTAGTTGTCCCATCTAAAGCATCCATTCCCTATTGTCTTCAGTTTCGGGGAGCCTGGGAGGAGAGACCATCAGGTGATCACAGGGAGCGTGTTAATGTAGTATCCTTTCAAGTATTATGTTGAAAACAAGGACTATATGCAGTACAATTACTGTAAGCTGGGAATAAAATTAATGTGTTCTATGACAAAGCCAAAGGTAGTTTCAGAGGAAACAAGTATGTGCATAAAAGGTAGTTGTGAGGCTGCTCATGGCTTCTAATGTATTGTAGTCTGTCTCTTATTTTTGATTCTGTTCTTGCTGCTTTTTTTATTGCTAAGTTTTTAAATGTGTGCCTGGTGAGAAGCACATTTTTTTGGAAATGTTGTCCTCCACTTGTTTTTGTAAACTAGACTCAAGTTTTCTGGACCATACCTGGCACGCTGACTTGGTGGGGAACTTTCTGCTTGGGTACAGTCTTTTGATTACAAGCCTATCTTAAACTCAAAACAAACTATAAAAGGCAATACCTATCTAGCAACACTTCCAAGCTTTTAATCTTGTGTCTAATGGGAAGGAATTCTACTTCTTCTACAGAATGGGAAGCAAGGCTAGTTTCTTTGGAAGAGAGGGCAAAGTCATCTCTTCTCAGTAATTATGGTCTTACGGTCTTATAAACGTAGTATTTTATGGTCTACTACTTAGTGTCATTTACAGTCTGAAGGAGAGTACTCACTATTACCAGTACCAGATTATAAAGAGACTCAAATAAGCCCATTCAGCTCTGACTATTTCTGTATCTGACGTACTGTATCTGAGCACTGTGTCCAGCTCTAGGGTCCCCAACATAAGAAGGACATTGGCCTGTTGGACCAGGTCCAGAGGAGTGCCACGAAGATGATCAGAGGGCTGGAGCACCTCTCCTATGAAGACAGGCTGAAAGAGTTGGGGTTGTTCAGTCTGGAGAAGAGAAGGCTCCAGGGAGACTTTCTTAACAGTCTTCCGGTACCTAAAGGGGGCCTACAGGAAAGATGGAGGGGGACTCTTAATCAGGGAGTCTAGCGATAAGATGAGGGGTAACAGTTTTAAACTGAAAGATGGTAGATTTAGATTAGATATTAGGAAGAAATTCTTTATTCTGAGGGTGCTGAGGCACCAGAACAGGTTGTTCAGGAAAGTTGTTGCCCCATCCCTGGAGATGTTCAAGGCCAGGTTGGATGGGGCTTTGAACAACCTGGTCTAGTGGGACGTGTCCCTGCCTATGGCAGGGGGGTTGGAACTAGATGATCTTCAAGGTCCCTTCCAACTTTAACCATTCTGTGATTCTATAATATGCTGATAGCCACTTTCCTGCCAAGGTAAAGAGCGGAGTGATGGTGTCTTACAGACCATTCACATTAAATTTTGAACTCTGCTCATTTAAGATCAGGATAACTGTGCCCTTAAAAGAAGAAGAGATGGATATTTTATCTTTAACTTCTAGAAATACTTATCTACTCTGAGGTCTCACCCCAGTCACCCTGTTGTACATGAACTGTACGTGTGAATGTATTCATCAAAATCGATTGTCTAATAACAAACCTGTCCTGGAGACTCACCAACGTCGTGCTGCTGTCTTCTCCCACTTCTAGTGTTCAATTGCTAGATCCCATCTGAGCCTAACTTTGTATTTGGGATTAGGATTTAAGTGTGGAGGCATTAAGTACTTCATTCAACCATCACTGAACAGAGAACCCACAGAGAATGAAAAGAAAAAAGCATGGAATTTACTGACTGAAACAATCCAGCCTGGCTCATTCAGAGCATGTGTGCTCTGAGAAGAGATTCTCACTGACAGCATGTTGCAAAGATTTGTGCAGAGAAAACATTATCTTTAATTTTTTTTTTTTTTTCATTTCAGAAGGGGAGAGATGGGAGACTAAGCTACTAATTCTAACTTGAAATTTTCAGATAGTGAGTTTGGATCTTGTTTCTTTTGGGGAATTTTTGTGAAAATGGTTTTAAAATTAACTTTTCTTTATTAACCTAGGAGTGTTCTGCTTTAAACCATAAGGACAATCAGCTGCTGAGAGCAAAATCTCCAGAGAAGCAATCCTGTTTCCAAAAAGCAGAAACACATAGTACAGTATTTGGTCAAAACACAACTTGCAACCTTTCTGCCTGGAAACATAAAAATGAAAATCAAGTTCAGGGATTTCACAAAAATGGTATGTAGCTTTCTGATGGAGATTTTAAATTGTGTTGTCTAATAAATCTTTATATATATATGACCTCAGTTACCTGGATTATACATACTATTTTTCTTTTTTAATGCAAATGTAATAAATTGTCTGGTATATATTAAGGGAGTTTTTAAATAATGTGGGTTTTTTCAGATCTTATTAACAGATTTATTGGTATCATTAAGTGATCCTTTTGAAAATTAAGGTGGCTAGACTTAGTAAAAAAAAAAAATAATAGTGTTTTTTCAGAATTGTGTTCCTTCTGTGATCAGGGTAGATTCCATGAGGAGGCTGGTTTTGAAAGTTTGGCTATAACTTCAGCTTCAAGAGGAGTATTTTAGATAGACTGAGCAAACCTAGGTAACTTGCACAGGCGCTAATGTAACTGCAAAAACACCTGCATTTTAAGACACAACTCCTAAAAGCACAAGGGAAAATTTTTCTTTGAGGGAGAGAGAAAGGAAAGGAATGTTACTTTTGATTTTTGGATTGCTTTTACCCCGATCAGATTTATTGCGTGGTTTCAGGAATACTAGCACCACTGCCAAGGAAGTAGTGGCTAGACAGAAATGGGCTGCTGGGGGTGTGATGAGAGTCAGGCTGGGGAAACAGGAGGTGGGTGGGTGTCTGTCAGTATCAGTCTAAAGTAACAGTGATGAAACTCAGCTGTGACTTTCACGAGGAAAGAATAAATCTACAGTGTTCCGGAAAGGGGTCCCTGAAATATGTGTATGTTTTATAGTAGACTGCAAACTGTTAAAAACGGGTGCTTTGATTTTTAATACCAGGCTAGTCCTTCTAATTAAGCTTTCCTTTGTGAACAGCTGTATGAAAACTCCTTTCCAGTTATGGAAATTACGTGCTTTTCCGCAATTAAAAAAAAAAAAGCTTAATTCTCTTAGTAATAATATAAGCTATGTGTCAGAAGAAGCCTTTTAGCAATTCTTTGATCAGTTTTTTTCTTGGTTTGACAGAAATCAAGGAAAAGGACAAGTGATGGAAATCTTTTAATAGGAAAATAGAATCTCTTCCCCCTAAACAAGTAGTTCTTACTCTCAAAACTGCATATACTGAAGTAAGATGTACTATTGGTTACTTTAAAATTAAATTATAGTGTTAAATTAGTAATTGTATTAGTACTAATGTTGAAGTTGATCACCTGACTCCACCAGTGCTACCTAAGAACACTTGTGTCCAAACTGATGCTCCGGTACCCTTTTGAAGGAACATAAGAAAGTGCAATGTTAATTGGTCTTGGTACATCATTAAGAGAATGGTGCAGCCTTCCTTCTATTAAATCATTACACTTCTTCTCTCTTATGTTTAATTCCCAATACTATTATGTCTGCTTTCAGAATTTACCAAAATATTTAGATAAACCTTTAGAAATATAATTAATTTTTGCATGCCACTCACTGCAAAAAGTATTAATATAAACAGACTCTTGATACTTTCAAGAAAACCATCAATGAACAAAAGTAATGGAATGAGGAGGGTTTGGAAGGCCAGAACTCCCTTTGCCTAATCAAATCAGATTTGGTTAATTTGATTGGATTTGTTTAAAAGAACCTATATGGTAATAATCTAGCCCTAGTCACTAAGGGGGAAAGAAAAGAGTAAGGAAAATACTGAGATTTCAGGGCTCTGTGTTTGTAGAGCTCTGAAGCAAACTTGGTTGGATTAATTGATAAGAAAAGTCCATTCTAGTACGTGCTCCAGGTGAAGGAGTCCTCCTCTCTTTTCATGGCAAGGATTTCCAGTCCCAGGATACTGGATGTAAGTTCTGCCTCTTATTCTATTCCCCCACCCACAGAAGGGCTCATACCAAAGTGATGGACTGTGGCTGATGAGTAGCTTCTGGCACACTAAGCCTGAAAGAGTTGGTCAGACCTAAATTTGAAGGCAATTGACAATTTATTTTTTTTTAAATCTCAAAAGGGGAAGTATGAATGGAATTGTGTAGCATTAAAAAACAATGCATTAGACCTGAGACTTGTGCGCACGTGTTGTATGAATAGAACAGTTCTTGAAGTATTTTCATTAATAATTCAACAGTGAAGGCTTTCTGAAAAATGCACTTAAAGAGGAAATTTCTGTACCATCAATAAAGCATCATTTGGTTTTAGTTCTCACACTGCAAAAATAAGTAAAAAAATTACTTCAGATTTCTAACCAGCAAACACGACATGCATTATTTTTACTTCCATAGCAATTTAATCAATATTTCTGTAACGCATTATCAGATTGACAGTAATTGAACCGAACGTCCCGAATTATCTATTTCAGGATCTTGAAACAATGCCCTACTAAAAGCTGAAAATACACTCAATTGATAACTCTTAGGGGATGAATTTTGTTAGAATGAATTTACACCTCTGGAAAATGAATTTATTGAATAGGGCCTTCAAGATGTTCTTGGCTTTAGCTTGTAAGTTGGTAGCTCAAAAGCAAGACATATGACTGGTATGAGATTCAAAAGTTATTTATGACTTTGCATCTTTTCTGTTTCTCATGATAATTCTCTTTAAAAATAATGACTTTCAGATTTCCGGACCCTACAAAGGATTTATTTTTGCAAGTGTGATTACTAAAAATAGTAGTAAAGTTAATGTAAAGGGGAAGATGAGAAGCATGGTGGTCCAAATTATGATCTGATTCTGAACTGTTTGGCGTGATATGTATAATTAAGGTTTGGCTTTATTTTTTTAATAGAGTTTTTTGATTCTTTATGTTTGATGATCAGAGGCTTTCAAAGTATTCACAAATAAAAAAAGCAATCATTAAAATATTTACTTGCACCCTATATAAGTATTTTCTTAAAGGTAAGGGAAAAGTAATAGCAGAAATGGGTGAATGTGAGAAGTAATTAAGGATCCCCCCCAAAAAATTGCCTGTATTTTCTGTCCTGTTTTATAGCCTTCAATTAGATAGGAATTATTTATTTTATGAAAAGGTGCATATTTTTTATTATGTTTTTTATAATTGTTTTGTAGAAGCAACCTACTGTGCAAATTATTGTGGAAATCACTTGACCATTCTGTTTCTCTAGTTGTACTTACAGTGGTTGGCATTCCTTGCACAAAACGGTCATTGTTTACATTAAATTAATTTCAGTAGTTTTAACCAGAGTCCTCTAATGTGTATAATTGTAAATTGAGTAATGAAACAGAATAAAGACATCTCTTTCATACCTAATTGTTTGTATTATTTTTGAATTTTTTTTTTTTGCTGCAATTTGCAGCATCTTTCATTTCAGTGCTGCCTGTAACACACGTAGGTGTATATTGTTTGGGTGGGGGGCACTGGGGAAGAGAAGAAGATCAGGCAAGGAGCTTGGCAAGCTTTTGCTTGCCAAAACATACATACAGTTAAACATACAGTTAAAAAATGGGTTAATTTACTATAATATATGGTGCTGAATTCAAAGTGTTGATCCAGTGCTCTGCACATCCTTCTTGAAACTTAGGTTTTAAAGTTTCCAAATAAGCCTTTTAGAGTGGTGACAGGATCCAAACGTCCCATTCACAGGGCATGGGTTTTTTTCTATTGCAATCGGTTAACCACGCTAATTGTCTCCTGTTGATGCCTTTTATACAAATGTCCCTTACAAATCTGATGCAATCCTTTACAATGATGGCATACAGGGAGCTGAGTAAATATGGCCACATGACAACCACATATTGATCAACTGTGACCCACGGATCATCCAAGGAAACCCACTGAGGAGGAAGTGACTAGGATAGAAGTTGTGAGCTGTAACTCTTCACGATCTCTGAGGAACACCTGTAGTATGTGGGATTGCAGTTTGTTGGCTTTGAGAGCCAGGAATTGGCATCAGCAGACCCAGTCTATGAAAAATCCTCTAATCCCAGGCACTTTGGAGGATTTTTACTGAAATGAACTTGCAGAATTCAATAGCAACCACTTGGAAGTCCCTGTGGAGCGAGTTCAGCACTGAGTCTTGGAGCACCCTTAAAATTACTTCAGTCCTTGCAGCATGTAACATTTTTTATGACTACATAGCCAGGTGATGTAGGCTGATACAGGCCTGCCCACATGTTGTGGTTAAACCATGACATTGTAACAATGCAGTTCAAGGCACAAAATGTTTGGGGTTTTTTTTGAGAATTCTAATTAACTAGTAATTCTAACTCACCAGCATTTTGGCAACACAAGCTAGAACAATCACTGCAAAACTTGTTACTTGTCAATTTTTGTGTAACACAAATATAACTGATGGTTTCCATCCTTTTTTTTAAGGCAGTTCATCAGAGGCTAAGCAACAATTTTAAATAGCCTTAAGGTCTAGGACAAAGACTAATGCACTTTTATGGTATGGATTCTCTCTGTGTCTCTATATACACAGCTAATCTGGTGTGAAAGAGATGACCTTTCCCAGAAGGAAGTGTAAGTCTGTGGAATTTTATCTTTCAAGAGTGTATTCTGTTAGCACTTAAGACCAGGAACTAGCACAGTTACTTCTCTCAGTTCTGAAGTGCTAAAGAGAATGCACTGAGGGCTGAAGAGAGACTGACTTTGATGCTCTTGAATGGCCTTAAGGCTGTTAAAAAAATAAAATACTACAACTATTCCTTCACATTGCAGAAACATTTATTTTCACTCACAAGACAAAACTGTAGACATATGTGCTCCTGCGTACATATAGTAATAAAAAGGTTTTTTTTAAAAAAGAGCCAGTTTTACAAATATTAAAATGTGTATTTAAAAGTAAACAAAATCTGTTCCTAGCATTTTGCCCATAGGGAAAAAAATACGTAAATACAAGTAATTCATGTGTGACTTCCTATTAACTTTTACATCCAGCTATTTTTGTAGCTTCTTTTTCTTTTTCTCCGGTTCATTCTTGCTGCTTATCTCTGTAGATAGGTTTGCAGGCACATCATTTCCTAGTATCTGCAGTAAGAAAAGAATTAGAAGTCAGAACACTTAACTGAATTTTACTGTCCTGATAAAACTTGAGTTTACTTGTACAGACCTTTCAAGAACACTCTATCAACATCAGAAAATTCTGTTAGTGGTCACCTAGAAAAGGGTCTACCATCATATAACAATCACAGCTTGGACACAACTGAAGTAAAAGCTGGAAGAAGCTAAGGGAAAGAGAAGCAGCAGTACCCCTCCTGACTGAATTGCCAGCAGTTCTTTCGCACCAGATTATATGATGTTTGCCCTGCCTTAGCAAATGCTTTTAAGACAGGGAGTATGATCGCGAGAGGTGAAAAGGGGTCTTCTAACCTAACAGTTTTAATTTTGCTTTTAAAACAATTGCCACTGCTGCGTTTTCTGAAGTGCTGCCCCTGTGAAGCAGAGGCCCTGTGAGGCTCAGGACATAGCATAGCAAAAAGGCGTTTCATTTTGGTAGAAACTGGAAAAACTTTTGAAATAAATGGAAATTAGACTTCTTCTAAAGCAAGGAACAACAAGAATCGAGAAAAGCCTCTATGCTTACAGAGAATTACTTGTCCTCAAGGAAAGAGGTCATCAAGAAGCACGCTATTGCTTTCTTTGAGAATATGGAAATGAGTGGCATTCAAGCAGAGAGGCGTGAAGCGGGCTATAATGAAATACAGTTCAGTTCATAAAACAACTGGACCAAGGCCAGACACATGTATGCTCCTCTACACTTGAGTCTAAGGGCAAACTACGATGTCTGATTAGAGAAGGTAACAGGCACTTCAGAAGCTTGATGCTAGGACTGTAATACCAGGTTATAAATTATGTGAAAGTAACAACAGCACACACCAGTAGAAGAATCATTTCACTGTATTAGAGTAACACAGGCACCTATGCTGGAATACAACCCACCGCCACAAGCTGAAGGCTTTGATCAGCTAGTTAGGAGGGCAATGATTACGACATGCTAAAGGAGTATGGGAGAGGCTGTGAGAACAGATAACATGGTAACAATAAATTACCTTCAATGAATAAATGTCACACAAAGGCTCAAGACAGAGTCTTGGTTCCTAGGTGCCACAAATGCCTGTTTCTTGGAGCAACTTGTCAGAGAACCCATAAAAAGGGAGAAGGAACTCTTGCCTGAGGACCTGCTTAAGAGGTTACCCACAGAACCAGCCCTGTAATACTGATTTCAGTGTACTTACTCAAAATGCATCACCATGGTAGAAGGAAAAAGAACCCAAACCACATTATTGCTGATGTAATGCATTTTAAGGAATTTAATAAAGATTTTATTAAAGGGGGTTGCAAAAAGGTGAAATGCTTTCAGGGGTGAGATGGAATTTTAAAAAATACTTGGTGTACGAATATGCCACTAATCAATGGAATTTCAAGAGAACAGTTAAAAAAGTCAGTAGAGTGATTAGTATTACAAGTCAACAGACATCATTTAAGAAGTGAAAATTCTGTCCAAATGAGGAAGAAATAAGTGCAAAATTAAGTTAAAATAAACAGGCAAGCCCAGAAGACTGAAGAACAGTAATAAAAATTCTCTTAGCGAGAGGCAGGGAATTCTTCCTTTCTTGTCCATCAGTGGATAGCTTGATGATGATAAAAGCTCAAAGCAGGCATGAACAACAGGTAATCAAAGCGTATTTCAGGCACTCAAGAAAATTAAGATCAACATCAAGAAAACTGTTACAAATGCCCATCATAAAAAAAAAAATAAAAAATGTTTAGAACAAACTGGGTAAGAGGAATACTAGCAGTGCCAGGACGAGACACTGTCCATCGCACAGTTCTAAAAGCAGGTGTAAAACTGTCAGCTAGCAACTCTTGGTGCGTATAAACTCATTGCTTAAAACTGGTCTTGGTACTAGAAAGAATGAAAGATGATGCAAAGTGTTGCCACATAACACCATATAACACAGAAAATCCTGTCTGTATCTCTGTATGTATGTGATACTGTACGGATCTGTGGTGTGCTCACATTCAGAATCATGCATGTGCTTCTGTCCCTCCCAGCTCAAAAAAAAAAAAGTCATATAACAGAACTACAAAAATAAAGGTGATGAGGAAAGTCAAAGATATGAAATAGTTTCCAGAAGAGCAGGAGCTAACATAGTGGATAACAGAAGCATATAGAATTAAGTGGCATGGGGATGGTAAATAGGAATAAAAGATTATTTTTCATAGTGTAGGAAATACAGTATGTTAAGTAACAGTATCAGGCTTGAAACAAATGAAAGGTTAAGTACTTTTCCATACATGGCGAGTTGTGTTAAGTTACTGTTACAAGATACTGTGGGAGTCAGAAGTGTAAGCTGGGAAAAAAAAGTGATTAAACAAATTCACAGAACAAGACTATCTACTGAACACAAAGATTTGTATCTGTGGGGGAGACAGTATTTAAGTTGTAAATTGCTGGAAGTTTTGAATGGACACAAAGGATCACTGTATGTGCATCATACTCCTGTACTCGTTCTTTACCAGGGAGGAGGACTAGTAACTGATGTTTAGGATGACAGTATTTTGGATTAATCAGTACGGCTGTTCCTGTATCAAGGGATAAGCTAAAATTATAGTATTGGCTTTGTTGTAGAGCAAGGACATTCACAGAAATTAGTACAAGAAGTAGAAAGGAAGGGGAGGGGAATGAAAAAGAAGATCAGCTTGCATTAGCCTTACTTTGTGTCTACTTTCAATGAAGAAAAGTGTGTCCCTCAGGGACTGGAGTCATTACAACAGGAGCGTTCCTGAGTTATGCCGAGAACAGCAGCTCTGAGAAACACTCAGTCAGCGAGTGCAAGCAGTGGGCAGCTCAGCACGTTAATGTGCAGCAGGATGCAAGGTTTCTTTCTACTACAAATTTCATTATCTGCTCCCACTTTTTGAAATCATGAGAATTGCCCTCAACTCAAGCTAATACAACAGCTCAAAGATCAGAATATTTACACTTGTTTGGAAACATGATTTCTCAGAGAAAGGAAATAACGTTTGACTGTATAAACAACAAGGACTTCTTGCTTATTTTGTGTTTCCTTTTCCTCCATGATTATGGATACTCAATTACTGCAACCATCTGTTTACCAAAAAAGTCACATGTAACTTAATGAAAGTACACAATCTTGTAATGGCATGCAAAATACTCAGCAGGCCTGAGGTGTGAGACCAGGTGAAAACCCCAGTGTCCCAGATGCATTAAGATGTTAGAACTGAAAAGTCGTAAGACCAGAGACACAGTTATTAGGACATTACAGGTATTACAAGATTATCAAGAGGGAATTTTTTATATTGTGGAAGTTGTAAGAAAGGACTGCCATTTACAGCCAGCAATTATACAGCGTTTCCTTTTGAGCCACCCATCACAGTTACACCATAATTTACTGGAGCAAAAAGAAGATCCTACTGAGTTTTGGCAGATTTTCAAAACGGAGATTTGATTACAGAACCATGAAATTCAGAAGATATTACCTTCAGCAAATCATCATCTTTCCCATCAATGGAAATATCCCTGATGGGCCCAGAAGGGAAATTTAATTTAAAGCCCTTTATTCTTTTTAACAGCCAGTGAAAGCAGACCTGTGTTCTATTGAGAGTAGATATGAAGCAATGGCTACAATCTGCTCCTAAATGATTTTCTTCTTCTGGGTTAAGTTTCAATTTTACCATACTGATTTTTTAAGATTACTGAAGGGTAATATGATTATACGAATCACAAATCTTGTGCCTTACCTTTGGTTCTACTAACACCATCCGAATTTTCTGATGTTGGATGTTGGAAGCATCTAACATAACGTTCACTTTAACTTTATCAAATACATGTAATGTTGTGTCTTCCACAGTAAGTGATGGTACCTGAAAGTTTAAATATTACATAAATACCCACTGCTTACAACGTCTTATGTTTTTATACAAATAAATATTCTTGTGGGAAATTATTGATGTTACAGGTCAATAAAAATGAACACAAATTACTATCCTGAATGTTCAGAGTGTCACAATACATGGTATATACATTTTTACAGTATTTATTCAGATAATTAGGTATTAGTAGTATCTATTACAGAAACCAATTCCTGTCACAACCTGTTTATTTAGACTTACAAAGGCCATAGTGGCACTACTACTACTACAGATTAATAAACGTGCATTTAGAAAAGCCTCTCTTACCCTTCTAAGTCCAACTAGAATAGATTTATTCATTCTGCTCACTTATCAATCAAAAAATAAAGATATTTAAGAACAAACCTTAAAACATACCTCACTGTTGTAATCCAGTCTTGGTGATGGTTTATCTTTTTCTTCAAAGAAGACTGTTCCTTCTAACCCATACTTGGGAATCAGAACCACAACTGCATTTTTTCTTACAAATAATATATATGCATCTTCATTCACTACTCCTTTGCTTTTGAAGAACAGCTGTAACAAAAGTAAAATACATGAGTAAGAAAAAAAAGCACTAGAACATTCTTTTCGATTACAAATATACTGGCTTAAAAAAATAAAAACATTCAAATACAAATCTGTACTTAGTGATAATTACACGCCATATATTGAAAGCAGATTTAAAAAAATCCCATAAACTGTTTATAACATTACTGTAATATTAAGCATTCATCATACTTACAAAAAACACAAAGTAAAAAGAATCTTCAAGATGCCATTATTCTAAATTTTTCAGAACCAGCAATGCAATGTTGAAGCTTTTCCTCAAAGCAGGAGCCCTTATTAATTGTTCCTGCAGACTTGCTTGGTTTTGCGTAACTCAATATTCCCTCCCTTCCTTGAAAATCAACACGAATTGTCCATAGTTAATCCTTACATCTCTGCACTACTTACCTGTGTATGGAATGCAACAGATGCTCTTTGTGCATATTGAGCCATTTTATGTCGGTAATTGAGATTTTTACACATATCTGCTAGTTTATGTTTATCTAAAAGTTCTGGATAAGTACTGTCTGCTCCTATGGCCACTGCCAAAAGTCGATGTACTATAACGTCAGCATACCTGCAAAAATGAGGTTAAATGTTCAATGACATATCAAAACATACTTTAAAAAAAAAAAAAGTTTCTGAATACTATTTTTTTAAAGAATCTTAAAGATCAAAAAGTTTCTGTAATAATGACAGCCTTCTGATAGTTCCCTGGATTAATTCAAGATCACTCTCTTTGTTGACCAAAGATATACTTTCCAGAGCGAGAATGAACTATACTGTTTTCTAAGGTAAATTCTTTCCTATATTGTACCAATAGAGCCTGTATTGTTGAATGTTTACAAAGAAGAAATAAAGTTTTACTTTTGGACTAAAGAATGATGTTTCACCATGGCAGCTTAAGCCACTCCCTCTTCCCTTTCCCAAGAACTAGACAAATTTAGTGTAGGATGGTATTTTAATGCCATTGATCTGCAAAGCATAATCGCACTTGAACTTCTTGGCACGTAACTTTTATTAGACCTTCAGCCAGGAACTTTTTAACACATCCGTTAGCAACTAAAATTTACTATTAAAACTCCTAGAAGCTGCACAAATTATCCACACAAATGCATAGGAATTTTAATCCACCTCTAGGAGATTTCACTTGAAATGTTTCTAAGGAGCAAAGTATTACAACAATTATTTTCCTCAAAACTTAGATACTTTGTGGTTAAAAGAAAAAAAAAAACCTAATTTTCCAAGATGTACGATTTCATTACAATGCAACAGCTACAGTAGCATGTTTCAAATCAGCACGTTTCAAATTAGCAATGTAAATTATATGTAAAATACAGTCTCCTCAAAATTTAAACACAGCTTCCACCTTAAAAATGACTGGTCAAACTCTGCCTTAGTCTCTGATTGACTTGTATAATGCTAACTGATCCCGAAATGCATTTCTGTGCCAGCAATATGCATTAGGGATGTACTTCTCTTATTTTTATGAGTCTTTTTAAAAAATTTTATTAGACTTTAGGAGTCATAGACAGTGAACATGGAAGCATGACAAGAGCTTACATGAAGACGGATCACCATGTAAAGCTGCTGCTGTTTCAACTGAAATCTAAAGCTAAACAGAAACAGTACTTTGTTTTAAATGGACAGCATCACAATTTAACATCTAATTTCTTCGCAAATAAATCCTTTTTTTTCCCTCTGAAACTTGTAAAATAGAAGTACCTTCTAATAGGTGAGGTAAAGTGGGTATAAATAGGTGAGGCTAAACCATAGTGATGAAAATCATTATCCATTCCAGAGCAGAAATAAACAGCTTGCATCATGCAGCGAGTGGCCAAAATTCGCAACAGTGTATTTAGATAAGGGAATGTAGGAGATTCAGCTTTGTCTAATGATTCAGCTAGAGCCTTAGCTGAATCTGTCTTAATTTCCAAATTCTGGAAGAAGGGAAGAAAAAAAATTAAAAAAGGTCAGGTATTACTCGCAAACATTAACAGAGTATAAACAGCAATGTAGCAGCTACATCCATGCTATTCTTAGTAACTGGCACAGGTTTCACACCTAATAACCTAATGGATTGCTGCTAGTAACAAACAAAAAAAAAAATAAAAATCCACCCATGCACAGGTCCCTCCCTCATTATTACTAGTGCTCTATGGAAAAAATGAAAAGCTAAGTCAGTAGCTGAGGAATTCAGAAAAGACATCCATTCAGAACTAAGAAATGCTTTATGCTAATATTAACAAGTTTTTTATTTCTTTTGGTTTGATTTTCCATCCCTTTATTGAATAAATCAGAAGGGATATGGAAAAAAGAAAAGAAAAAGAATAAAGTATTTATGCCACACAAAGATTCTATCCAAGCACAATGTAAGCAGTACTAGACCTTGTTGTACCTCCTTCACAAAATTATTAAAACTTATACTTGGAAAAGTGATTTGTAACACTAGTACTGACTGTATGACATTTTGTTCCCTGTTTGCCAGTGTCCCCTGATAAAAAAATCCAGGTAGTGTGAAAATACATACATGCATTTTTACCAGTCACACAAAGTAAGTTTCATCACAAGATCAATTGAATGTTCTTTCCTTCATGTACACCACTGACAACAAAGTATGATCTAGAGATCAAATTATGCCTGTATTACGGTAAAATAACTGCATATTTATTAAAAAAAGTGTAACAAAAATATAGCATATTAATACCTAATTGTGATGGTTGTGTCAAAAGTAGTGAAAAGCCACTTTGGTTTTATTAAAAGAACATTTGCCTACGCACATGAATTTAGCTTTCCAAATAGAACGGTACTTTAAAAATAATTTTCAGAGTACAAATGAAATCATTATCATTATTCCAGTTTTGTAGCAGTGGCAAACAAAATGGGCTTGGTTTGGGCTATTAATCTCTATCTCTAATTAATCTCTATTTATGGATACCTTTTTTAAAAATTACCTTTTTTATTTAATCTCTATATTTATGGGCTATTAATCTCTATCTATTAATCTCATACTGATAGAATTTGCGAGTTTCTCTTNACAAATGAAATCATTATCATTATTCCAGTTCTGTAGCAGTGAAAAACAAAATGGGCTTGGTTTGGGCTCATCTATTAATCTTATACTGATAGAATTTGCGAGTTTCTCTCTTGCCTCTAGAAAAAAAAGGAGGGGGTGGGGAGAAGAGCTGAAGGGAAAGGAAATATGAATGCACATCCCCATGTCTCTGAAGTTAAAAGCTTAGCTCAAATAAAGGATCCTGACACTGGAAAAGTAGTTTTTTAGTTCAGACTTGTTAATTAAATCAGACTTGTTTCAGGCTAAATTAACCTCTAGTTCATCTAAGGAGAGGATGGAAACTATAAACACATATGAATACATTTTCTTACTTCCTGACTTAAAGACACACACGTTATTTGATGTGACTAACCAATTTTTAAGTATATCAATAATGTATGTGATCTGAAGCCAAAAACTGGCCCAATAATCACAAGTGGCTTGGAGAAGAGAAACATTCACAGCACACAAGAGCTACAATACAAAACAGTTAAAGAGCGATCTTCTTTCTTTACCTAACAAAGGGTTTAAAAACCACAAGATTCTTCCTTTCATCCAGAGGTACAGTTATCTTACTACAAGTACCAGCAATTTCAAAGTGTACCTGATACACTTTCAAAATACTGCTTTCCAACCCTTATTCTTCGGTTAGTGGCCAACCAGAGAGAAAACATAGCTTTTTATAATCAATTTACTTAATTAGCATGGTAAAAACTTGCCTTGGACTTCGCGGCTTTCACAAGGATGTCATAATTTGATGGGGGAGGAGCAGGGTGTTTCCGGAGCAAGGCAAACTCCGGGAACTCATCGTAAATTTTTTGTGCTACAGAGACATTGGCAAGCAACATGAACTCTTCAACCATGGAATTTGTCTCTCTATCAACATAAAATATTTTATATTGTTAGAAAAGCATTAAATTATATATTTACTTTGAGTGCCTGATGAAGAAACATTCCACCGTCCTAACAATATTAAATAATATTAACTAGTGGTTTTGAATGTTTATATAATCAGGCAAACATTTTTAAGACTAAAAACATTTATTAAGTTTCAGAAGAAAAAAACTAGCCTAGTCTAAAATAACAAATTATATTAAGGAAAAATGCTCTTTAAAGTGCCCAAAAAGACCAACAGATAAGCCTCTCGATTTCTTCCTAAAATTACTGTTCAAATATCACACATATGAAGTTTGAGAGCACAGCACCATAAAGTTGTGACAGTATACATAACAGTATACATAACTAAGTTTAGATTTTAGCACAGAAACTAAGTAGTACTATGAGAAAAAGTAAGTATCTATCTACAGAAATTGAATCAGTAGCCCCGTTACTAGAACTCCTCAGTAAGATTGTCTGTTCCACTGCACATGTGCAGTAACTGCTCTGTTCTTAAAGTTTCAGTAATCAATAACTCCAAGTTCTACTTTCTCTCCTTTGTTAATACCAGCAGAAGAGCATCACAGAGAAGCCAGTGGGATGTAGAGAGTTTGGATCCTAGTGCTCTGTTAAATCAGTAGTAAAGGCTTAAGTTCATATGAAGCATACAGTTCAAAACCTGCTTCATAAATAGTGCAGTAAAATACAGAGTAATTCTCTTTTCTAGGATCAGCTTGCCCAGAGAAGCTGTAGATGCCCCATCATTGGAAATGTTCAAGATTAGGTTGGACTGGGCTTTGAGCAACCTTATCTAGCGAAAGATGTCCCTGCCCATGGCAGGAGGCTTTGGACTAGATGATCTTTAAAGGTCCCTTCCAACCCAAATGATTTTGTAGTTCTATGATTGTCCTGCACTATTACAGGAAGTTTCTACACTATTAACTAAAGGCTGCTACTTAAACATGTCTTTAATTCCATCCCTGGCCCAAATTAACTAATTAAGGAAAATAAAACTCATACTTGAGCTCCTTAGTCTGCAGATCAATAGGATCATGAGTTTCACTGTCCATGTGGAAACGAACTTCTGGTGAGGAAAGTGTCAAGGCTCTGGAAGACAGTAAGTGGTATTAACAAACTCCAGTAAAGCAGACACAGCAGCAGAGTTGCATGCCTGAACACAACATCTGGGTTTATCATAAAACTATAAATTAGCATTAGCAGAAATTAAAAAAAAAATAGCAGAAATTAAAATAGTGGAATTAATGTTCAAATTAGCAGAAATTACAATGCTGACACACATCAGCAGTAGCTCCTAAAATTTCAAATGCTACTCCTCTGGTTGTGTTTTTATAATGACTGTAAGAGATCCACATTCATTGATCTTGTAAAGGAAAAGTTAACAACCCAAGTTTATATTTTTGGGGAAATGAAGACAAGCATTATTATGCAAATCAAAATGTCAAAATCCTTCTCTTTCAAAAGATTTTCACTGGAAAAATGGACACAGAGGACCATTACACAGTTTGACAGCAAAAAATAGCCAGAGGAAAAAAAAAAACAAAACAGGGAAAAAAGGTAATAGGGACACTGCACCGTTTACCCATTATCAATTCTTTTCTTCTTCAGAATTTTTGCTAATTTGTTTAGTCCACGTAGGCTGGTAGTAATATCATCATTCATAGTTGCTGAATCAATTCTCATCTGTGCTTCGGCATATGTAAGAGAAGCCTTCAAGAGGTTAAAACAAAAGAGACATCATGATTTGTAACTGATTACCGAAAAGAAAAACATACTTCTGTCTTGCAGAACCTGTAGTTTGCTCTCAAAGTTGGTTCACAATAATACAAAGCTTTACCTTCAACACCTAAATGCATGTCATTCTCAAAGAATAATGGACAAAACAGGACAGATCTATGCAAGATATTAAGAAATAACAGGCATTTACAGTGTTTTTTTAATGCTGATCACAGATGTATCTTATACATTAGAGGTCTAATTTTCAGAAATACATCAAACACCTATAAAGTCTACTGAATTTAACTGAAAATTATGACCAGCTGGTATATACCAAGCATGTCCAACAGCTTTATCAATATTTATATTTCTGAAATATCATAACTTATATACTGAAATATCATAACAAAGTAACTGTACAAAAAAACCTTGCATCCTTAGAGGTTTAAAAGAACAGGGCAGAACCAAGTATTTTCTTTATTTCTAGGATTTAAGCATAATTTTCTAATTCTAAGAAAATATAAATCAGTAAACAGAAAGAAGAAAACGTAATTATCAAGTCTGTTCATCACTGTTTTTATCAAAACGTCTCCAGCTTTTTCTGTTGTTTTTTGTTTTTTTTTCCCCAAAGGTGTAGTAACATTTATGTGACTAACCTTGGAATTAATAATACTCTTCGTAAATCTGGTTTTCAGAATTTCAGCCTTATGGTTCATCTCCCATATACATGAAAATGCAAGTCTATGAGAAGGAGAAGGGGGGGGAAATCTGTTAAAATCTAAATACAAACATCTGGAGTTTCTTGTCAGGATCAAAGTATGGATCATATACATATACCTGTCCACATTAGATCTCAGGGAGCATAAATTGGAACTAAGTAACTCTGGAACCATATCAATTCTCTGCAAAGTAAAGAATAAAAATCATGACTAGTTATAAGTATGTATTTTAATTTCCTAGTTTTTAACATACTGAAAGCTTGGAAATAGTTACTATACTTTTTTGCTATGAAAGCTCAGATTTCTGAAAGAAAGTAAGCTACTTCTGAGGAAATTAATTCCAAGACCCATTTTAGTTATCAGTTTTTTAGTAGCAGTTATTTCTGAAAAGAAATTGTGGTCTGTGAGAAATAAGTTTAAATAAACGGGAGTAAGTGTACAGTTGCAATGAATACAAATCATAAGAAACAACAGAGATTTAGCTATCACATGAAGAAACAATCTAAAAGGCAAAACCAGGCCACTTTTAAAATTGATCTGAAATTGCCAAACAACAGTTCAGTTTCAGAACTACATGTCATTAATGCTTCAAAGAGGAGTTGAAAGTGATATTCTACAGATAATGGATCTAAAAAGAAAAAAAGGAAAAACGTATTTCTCCCTCGTGCTGTGCAGGCTGAATGACAGAAAACACCTTCATTTTGATAGTCTGAGGAAATTAAGTGCAGCCCAAAGGAGTCTACTTTTTTTTTCCCCCCTTAGTTTAGAGATAATGTATCTACTCCCAAGAATTAAGAGAGGAAAGCATGAAAAATCCAAACACTTAATTGTACAAAAAGCTTTTTATATAGAAAACAATTACTTTTTCACACAGATACACTGTTGTTCCTCTTTTTGCCGACTCCTCATCCAAAGCATTTCCTGGGCGAATAAAATGACTGACATCTGCAATATGTACACCAACCTAAAAAACAAGCATCATATTGTGCATCTTACAAAAGAGAAATCGTTCTCAACGTGAAACTTCCTCAAGTTTTTATTTAAACCCAGTATACCCATTCCCAGTTCCCTTCAGCAGCTCCTATATTTAGTAATAGAAATAGTTAAAACCTATCACACTGGTATTAAAAAAAAAATAAATGAATAGCTGTAGCAATTATGCAAAATAAGGACATGTATACATTTTGTGGAAAGTTCTATTCATTACCAATGCAACTCTTCTTGCCTGTGGGCTCAAATAACCTCCTTCATTTTCTTCAAGGCTCACTGCAGATTTGTTTTTGTTTTTCTGTTTGCTACACCTTCCATCTTGGCACATTCTGCTATTACAATTGCAAACTAATTTCTAACAAAGAAAACCTGACTAAATCAGATACAGGGGAGTAGAGAGCTGGTGTTAAGCCTGTAGTTTTTTAACACTTTTTTTTTTTAAACAAAATAATTATTCCTTAGGCATTAGAGCAGTAGCTTCACTTTTTCTACCGGTAGTTCCTTATCCTAGCTGTAGATATCCATGTTTATACTTAGCTAAAGCAGTAAATAAATTCTCTGTTAATTTCCCATGCCAAATGAGCAGAAGGCAAGGTGAATTTAGAACACGTTAAATTCCCACTTCTGACACTGATGTAATGCAAATCAACTCCCTTTCTTTATTACCATCTCGCAGTTGTGCGAACACCATTAATTTCTTTTACAACAGATCTGGAGTTTTGCTCATGTCATTTACTATTACTACTACTGCACTGTTTATAAAATAAAGGAAGAAGTAAATAAATAATGACTGGCATAATTAAAAAAAAAAAAAGAATACCTCTATATTTCCATTTTCTACTTCTCTACAATGTAACGCATCATCAATATCCGTACAGCCAGGAGGATCAACACTACAAACACAAAGATGCCTTAAGTCTTCCCTGTATTTCATATCCTGAAATTTGGGGGAAAAAAAAAAAAAAAAGTTGTTTTCAAGAACATCTTCCATATCAAAGTAAAAATGATCATTTGAGAATGGCATTTTGCTTAAGATTTTCCAAAGAAACACAGTATATTCAGAGTGCTTTTCCTTTTTCCCGAAATTCATTAACAGCATTTAAAATAAGCAATTCCACAAACACCAATTTCTCTTCCTCTAATGACTTTACTGGATTACAGCAGGATATTTTAGTGTTTCCTCTGCTCAGATTATTTTAGCGATGACACAGGCTGCCACATTTGGTTACAAAGGTATTTAGCAAGACGAAAAACTCTTGGGAATGATCTTACAGTTATTTGAATTGCAGTCTCTCTCCTTTGCAAAAAATATTTTTTTGTATTTTTATTTTTTAATGAAACTTGTAATCTGTTTTTTATCTTGAAACATCTAACCCTAACAAACACAGTTTTAGCCAAACCCCAAAAACTTGCAGAGGCCTTGTTTCCATAGGAAATCCAGCTGAAAGTCCACCCTAAGACAAAATGGTTTGGACAACATTTTTCTTCTATTTTTGATGCACTGGGATATCTAAGAATGTCACAATTTGATTTGAATGAGAAGGTGCAGTAATTATTACAATAATTTAAAACTTATTACCTGTTCTGTAATGCTCCATGGCATTTTTGGTAGGAAACTAAGGACACCTTGGGAAAAAGGCTGATGAGGGACATCATGTTCAAGCAGAAGAACTTCTGTCTCAGTCTCTTTATCTCCAGCACTTCCCAAGTTCTTTACAAAATGACCCTGAGAAACAATATACATACATACAAATATATATACACATACACACACATCAAGAAATATTGTTTGCTCAAAAGTATTTGAGACCATTATCTCATAGGTTATTAGTATATTAAAGCTACATAGAAGGAGTCATCCTTGCTTCTTCAGTTAACTTTCTCATCTTTAAGAGAGAAATTAAATTTCAAACATTTAACTAATTCAGTAAATCTAAACTTTGTCCTTGCCCCTCTTTTCCTAGAATGGTGCTAAATTCTCCATATTTAAGACTGCAAAAATTGTAAACGTGGCAATTCAGTTTTGCAAGAAAGAAAAAACATTGCTGTATAAGCAACAAAACTAATAAGGTCTAATTTCTCTATGTGTTTGTGTTGTGCCACACATCCCACTCCTTAATGCATTAACCCTACTTCCTTTCTTATGTGTCTCATCCTCTGCAGTAATGTTGTCTTTGTCTTAACACTCCTTCCATATATTCCAAGTTTCCTTCATTTCTCTAAACATTCACGAGACAGCTGTGCTCTTATTCATTACAAGCTATGCACTCCTGTACAAGCCAATGGAAGCCTCCTCAAAACCTAAAGTTCAGCACAAATTGAAGCTAGTGTCCTCCATTTCTCTTATATCCTCCTGTATGTTTACAAAGAACTTTTAAGAACTGTAACTCTGTAACTGTAACTCTGCCCCACTGGCAATTTGACTGAATTTGGCCAATGTGTTTAAAACTAACACTGATGGTGATCAGCGTCTGAATGAGCAAAGCCACAGCGAAAGGTTCACATTTCTAGGAACCCAGACTAAAAAAAGGTGGTCCCTAGTTAGTCTAAATAAAGCACCTTAGTTAGCACATATATGTTCACTGCAGAACCTAAGGACCAAGGACCCAGGACGATAACACATACCTGTCTTTTGGGGGTATGAGTAAACTAAATCAATTAGGTACCATCAAAGAATGGCACTCAAAGAACTTAAAACTCATGTCAACACTTTTTAAAGTTACTCAGCATTGCAGATAATAATAAACATCTCACCTAATAAACACATAAAAACCAGATAGATAAGAGTTCAGAAGAAAATACTTAAACTTACATTAGGATACCTGGAATTCCTGGGCCAACCATCAATAGCAACAATTATTCTTTGTCCTTCCAATGTATCTGCTTGTCTTGTTTCTATTCGAATGCGAGGAATTCTGCGATCAGCTGGTGTAAATAAATGGCGCCTTGCCTATTAGCAGCCAGAAAAAGGAACAAATAATTTCTAATTAAAGAAAAAAAAAACAACCTGCACTTACAATAACTTGATTATTTCCTTACCTCTTTGATCTGTGATTTGGAAAGCATGCCACAAAACGGTCGCCAGTTTCGTTTTATAATGCCCACTACTTTTCCTGTAGGTCTCAGCATGTCCTTGTTAACAGAAGTTTTCAGCTGGTAGAAAATACAGGAGTTAAAACCACAAAACTGTCTGAACTCATGGTAACATGTTTGACTACAGCATATATCTCAAACCTTGGTGGTAACAACTTATGTGTCAACATAATGCCATAAATTCTACTATGACTTGATAAATAGAACTATGCCTCCCTGTACTTTGCATGACTTTTAGTATTTTTAATATGCAACAGGCCTAATTTGTTGTGTTTTTTTTTAAACAGACATTTCAGAAAAACAAAGAACAGTAGAAAAAGACTCTGAAGAAACGTTATCTTGTTCCACTGTCTCTGCTTACTACACAACCATCTCCATTTTATTTTCCAACTTATCATTATCATTTTGAGGAGTCCTTGCTTGAAAATTTTCCAGTAATTCTAAACACAATAATTAAAAAACATTCGCATGGAACTCAATGGGAAGATCATGTTTTTAAAGAAATGCAGTATTTGTTGGACAAGGTATACATTTATGTGTACTGCAGACACATTAAGCAGAATTACTGCAAGAAGCTAAAGAGTATTTTACAACTGGTTTCAAATGTATGCATTACCTATAAAAAGCTGACTGTCGTCATGCTACAACACTTGCTCCTATTCCAGCAAATCCTGATGTGCACATCAGTATATAGCTTTGCATTATTACCTAACTACCACTTAGTAACTTCTGGATGCAGTAAGTTTAACGAAGTAATGTGGGAATTTCTGATTGGGATTAATTAAAAAGTATCCATTTTCTACAGCTTTCCAGTAACTGAAGAGGGCCTACAAGAAAGCTGCAGAGGGACTTTTTACAAGGGCATGTAGTGATAGGATGAGGGGTAATGGCTTCAAACTAGAAGAGGGTAGGCTTGGATTAGATATCAGGAAGAAACTTTTCACTCTGAGGGTGGTGAGGCATTGGCACAGGTTGCCCAGAGAAGCTGCGGATGCCCCATCCCTGGAAGTGTTCAAGGCCACGCTGGATAGGGCTTAGTGGGAGGTGTCCCTGGCCATGGCAGGGGGGTTGGAACTAGATGATCTTCAAGGTCCCTTCCAACCTAAACCACTCTATGATTCTATAATCATGTATTTAATGCACCTGTAGGACTACAATTAAGTTTCCTAATTTCCGAATTCACAATAGCTTTTAGGAGTCAGTATAAAAAGGATGTATAAATCTAAAGCCTAACACTGTCAGGGTATTGCAGATTTCATCTCTCTCTTAACATAAGAGTTAAGTAAAAAATTATTTATTTCATACAATGTTTTCTTTCTCCTCTTCCTTTTCAATGTCGTTTTCATTCTGGCCATCATCTTGCAAGACCACTGAAGACGGTGCCACCCATTCATCTTTTGCCAACAGCTCCACAGCTACAATATCTTCATGAACCGCTCGATTTAAATGTTTTAGTCCCTGTATAATTATCTGGATTTTTTAGAAAACAAAACAAAAACGCAAATATTCATGATGATAGCAACAGAAGACCCAAATCAAAAGCAGTATAACAGAAGAGTATACATGAGTAACAGGCTCTGCACTCTAAACATTTCAAGACATGTTTGTGATGCATTTTTTTTTCCTCTGCCTAGGTTGCTTTCAGTACTGATAATATTATTTCAGAATTCCAATTGCCTCTACAAGAATAATTTGTTTTCCACAGACTTTTTTTAAATCACACAAGCCTTCTATTTTTGCAGGCTAGAGGACTCCACATACTAGTGGGAAATAGGAATAGAAGAAATGGAAAGCCAGAGAAGCACCTCCAGCTGTCACCACAAATAGAGAGAGAAGAGGCAACTGACACTGCTTGGAAACAGCACCTGTACATCTGTACCAAGAGATAATCCAGTAGGCAGACTGCTGGGTTAACTGCTTGGAGGGGAACAGCCCATCTACTCATCGCCAGGCCTGAAAATAGCAATGGAAATAAAGCAAGAGAGCCCCACAAGGGATCACCACAGCATTTCGGAAAATCCTCCTACAAACTTGTTTCTCTGCCTTTCATCATATATTTCAAACTAACTAAAAAAAGAAGTGTTGTATTAGAGTCAATTGAGCAACTATTACCAACTGAGATTCAGCTTTATTTTATCAAATACTTTATCAAAGCACAAAGTATAACTTTAAACACATTATTCTCTTTTCAAAAAGATATAGTCAACATTTCAGTCTATATCCATATAAATACACAAACAAAAAACTTCAGAAAAACACAGAAGAGGAAAAATTACTATAATGCTCCATTTTAACATACGTCACCATGAAAGACATACATTTTAAGTCATTACTGAGGCTAGTTAAAGTTCACAGCATGAAGACAAAATGTAAAACTCACCTCTTTGTTTTCTTCAGCATCTCCATGAACCCAAACAGTAGCTTCAAGATAATTATCTCTGCTGGCCCTGTAAGTTCCTTGGAGGTAAATACCAGATTTTATTCCTTGCTGCAATTTGCTAAGAGGAATATGTTCTGGGAAAATTATTTTTCCACTTTCTATTTCTTTCTTCAGGGGAAAAAAAAAAAAAAAAAAAAGAGACAACATTTTTAGACTTTTTCATGATTATTCCAAAACCGAGCTCAGGAACATAACATTCAAGGTAACAAACTCGAAAATCGTAACTATGTGTAGATATGAATATGCACAATAACGAAAAACTATTAAGCAGTAATTTTCCTAATGAAGCATAAAAAGCATAAAGAACATAGAAACATGGCAATTCTAGGAATGCCTCCTTTTTCCGTTTGCCTGCAGTTACTTAAAAAGATACTGCACAAGTGACATATGCTTTTATGTTGATTTGGGTGTACTGACTAAACACATACTTACTGAAGAAAATATTGGCATAGTACTGCATAGTAAAGAGTATGGCACACAGTTTAAGCATATACTGTAAGCTATATCAAACACGTTACTGTGACTAAACTCTGGAGCAGACAGAGAATTAGTTAAAGCTGAATGAACTACAACTAACTACTGAAAAGATGGGCTGAGCCCTCCACTTTCTTCCCACTCTTGCATGTCTCACTCCATTCTGTTGGAACTAACTCTGTTGAAATTAATCTTCCCACTTTTTGTGGTGTTAGTTTTCAGTTAATTTCAGTCTTATGTGAAAATATGCCTTGATTCTGATAAATACAAAGCACAAGGAAATAGAAGAGGATGTAGCTCATCTTTGAGCTGCAGCCTGCACTTCTGTCAACCTAAATGACCATAACAATCAGAGCTTTTGATAGAAAATGCTTTTGATCAATAATAAGTTAACATAAACTTTCAAATAATAGACACAAAACAGAGATCTAAATTGTTTGCAATACATTCTTTTGTAGCTTTCATTTTGTTTCCATTATTTCTAATATTTATACACTTTCTTTGACCAATATTATTATTCTCATATTCACATCAGTTATCTAAAGCAACTGGCTTTTTACAAATAACTAGATACCTACTAACAGGCATATAAGCAGCAGTAAAACCAGCTACAATATTTCTTTTTCTTTTCAGTTGTCAAAAAGCTATATTGCCAAAATGGTAATGAAGTCCAGAGTTCTTATATTCTAAACTGATGCTAATAGCCTGACATACAGTGTCCAATAATATACTGCAAGCCATTTGTGATTAATTTATTTTATAAAAAAAAATAACAACATACCCCTTCATCAGATACACAAGCAAGACGATCTAGAAGATCAGGATTAGCTATCAAGCTTTTTATATACTCCTCACCTACAAAAGCACACATATAAATATTGATGCAAGAGATGCATGGGATTTAAGTATGAACAGACTGCTGAGATTGTTTATCTGAGCAATAAATTAAACATACATGCCACTTCACTTACATGTATAAGCAGTTATCCCTTCCTCTAGAGCTTTCTCTTTATTAGTTTTGTCATTTGTTAAAAAGATAACTTGGATATTCTCCTCATCCTCGATTTTCTTCAAGTGATCGTTGTACCATTTTACTGCTACCCGAATGGCCCTGTCATTGCGGTCATTAGAAGTTTCTCCTTGCTTTTGTTCTATGTATGTTTCTCTAAACAAACAAACAAAAAAAACGGGGGAGAAAACAAAAGAAATCTCAACTTGTATGCATATTTAAAAAAAATTTTCAGACAAACAAGATCAAGACTGTGAGGCCAAAATAACCCTTGATTGCTGTACTAATTTTTGTAATATGTGTAACACTCTGTGGGCCACTGAAGGGTCAGGAGATAGAAGGGTAAAGAAAAGTAGGAAGGAAGTATTCAAATACAACCTTCTCACTGATGATTGAAGAGGACCTGTATTCAAGATGCTAAAACTATGGATTCAAGATTTCTGGAACTATGATACTGCAGTATTGGAAACTACTTGCGAGCACAAATAAAGACAAATTAATTCTATCTTCATTTCTTAGAGCTTTCTATCACTAACTGACTAACAGATTTTTGAATTCTGCTACAGAATGAGCTGGCAATATTAATAAAGCATTGGAACATGTCTAAAAGGGACACTAAAATGGAAAAGCATTATTCCATTGCTCAAGTTAACAGTCTTGCTGGTACACTTTATTCCATATTCTAATCACCTTTTCATAATATATGCTTATACTAATGATAAACCAGAAAAGCTCTGGAACATGCAACTATTTCCCAACAGGATTCTGTAGAAGCATACAGCTCTATGCACCCCAGTCTAATTTTTTTTTTTTTACATAGTTCACATTCCAGTTCTGTTTCCCAGTTTCTTTTACTGGACATCAGTAGAACCTTGTTATACCCTATTCCACACCTTACCTATGATGTTCATTGGTGAAAGAATAGAAATGTTTTTCAGGGTTTTGAATCACGTCCCTAATTCGCTTGTATACTGGTGCACTCCGATTCCTGACTTCTTGTAAGACTGTCTGTAGCACAATGACATTCTTAATAACAGGATCTTCAAGTATATCAATCTGAGGAACAAAATGGAAATTAATCAAAATTGTTGTTTAATTCTATCCAGTAACAGGACTTGAAATATTTTTTTGGTTAATACGTAAAAAGCTAACATGAACGAGTTGCACTACTTCTGCCTTGTTCTCTCACCGTTGGGAAACTGAACAGTATATTCAGCTGTTTCTTCCTGCCTGTGGGCAAAAAGTTCAAATAGGACTTTCCAGCCTTTTCATGACCTGAATTTTGCTGGAGTGAAGATAAGGACTCATTCTGACTCCCACCAAATTCAGCCCCTACATATGCAGAAATCCAATCAAATTTAAGCCAAGGTGTACACTAGAAATTTTGTATATATAAGATGGGTTTTTTAAATTATAACCTTTGTAAACAAAATAAATCTATCCACAATCTGACACTAATTTAAAGGCTGTCTGGAATATGTCTTTGTGAGCAATGCAAGCCATAAAATAGGACCTGACCATTGTTACACAGCTAACATAAACATGCCTATGCATGTGTAGGCTTAAGTTATCCAAAACCAATCCCACTGTTGCACTGCAATTTTATTTTCCGCAGATTCAAATCAACTGGAATTCTGTTAGCTGCTCTTCACTTTTTCACCATTTTTTTTTTTAGGAAATTCATTTAGGAAATTTTCAGCACTTTTGGTTGCCAATGTCTAACAGCCCTGGTGTGCAAGCGAGAGAAACGTACACCGAAAATACACGCTCCCTTGTCAGGAGAAAAAGAAGTGAGCTTCATTTCCTGAGCTTATGGCAAGAAACTGTGCAAACCCATCTCCAAAATGAGACAGCAATAAGGCTCTAGAGGGCATGGCTGAAAGAATTAAAAGCAATGCCAGACCAAGCTTCTCTGCACTTGATGTTTAGATGACCTAAAAGATTCAAAGCCAGGTTCACAGGGCAAGAAATCCACTATGATTCTATGTACAAGCTGAATTACCAGGCCAAGTCTTACTGTTGCAATCCCGTTCCAGTTGGTAGGTAAAACCTTTTCCTACTGTTACCAAGACTTCTTAATCCCCGCTGCTCCAGTTCATGGAAGAGTACCTTAGCCCACTCTCAGAGTGCTCTATAGCATGCATATACAAACTTTGACAACAGACACCAAGAAGTCCAAGGGTAACAAAAAATCCCTTGATTTGCTGTTTTGGGAAGAAAATCCCCACTTACAACTTTCGGGATGGGTAACTGCTAAATCATGTGAGAGTTGTGCCACTCTCCAGAATAATCCAATTTAGGATTCATTAATTACTTCCAGTCTCCAATGTCTGCATGGGGCTATTATACTTTCTACAGATATATTCAAAAGCAATCAAAAAGAAGTTAATCATCGAGACTGTGAATCCACTGCCTCCCAGCCTAGAGTTCTACTGTCTGCACTGCCCAGACTCAGCCTTTATACAATTAGTGATGGGCTGCAAACTTCATCCCATGCTTCCAGAGTGGCACAGGGGATGATTTTGCAGCCTCTATTCATTAAACTGGAATCAACATCACAGTATAAAGACTGCCTACGACAGTCTCTGAAAAACAGGATAGGTATTTAGGAAAAAATTCAGGTTGACAGGAAAATTGAGTGACCATATTAAGATCCCGATTGCTGCTTCAGAGTCCATTCACTCTCCTTGCCTGTATATCACACCACAACAAACAAACATGCTGTTCTTTATTCCTACCGTTCAGGCAACATAAAAAAGGAATATAGTCTAAAACCAGACCGCAGTCGGTGATGCTGAAGGCCTCCTCAGTAGCTGGTAAGGAAAGAAAAGGGATCAAGCGGATCCAGGGACCAAGCGGACACAAGTAGCGCCGGGAAGACCCGGATCCGACAGCGCACTGCTAAACGCGCCCCTCCAGGGGCGTGAACCCCACGCCGAAGGGGAGCGGGAGCATCTCACACCCACACGGATTTAACCCAGGCTGGAACAGGCCTTAAAGGCCCAAAGGGAGACGGCGGGGCCTCCCCGGCGCCCGGGCCTTGTGGCTCCGCTGAGGCGGCACCCGCGCCGCCGCCGGCGGGAGCCGCTCACCTGGTGAAGGAGGAGGTTGGTGTCGGGCAGGAGGTAGTGCGGCCCGGGGCAGAGGCTGCTGGCGGCGCCGCTGGGCCGCGTTTCCAGGCCGGGCCCGGGCCCGGCGGGGCGGGGGGGGCAGAGGCGGCAGGCGGCGGCGCCGCAAGGGATGTCCTCGCGCAGGTAGTGCTCGCGCACCACCTTCACCACCGCCCCCGCCCGCGTGCGCTTCAGGAACGTCCGCGAGGTCAGCATGGCGCGCGCGGCGGCGGCGACAGCGGAGGTAGGCGGAAGGGGGAGAGGGAAGAGGGAAAGCCCCGCCTCCCGTCGTGCCGCGCGGCAGGGCTCGCGGGAAGCGGCTCGTGGGAAGCGGCGCGCGGAGGCCGCCCCAGCCCCCCGCGTCGCCGTGGTGATGGCGTCGCGCGGCCCCGCCTCGGCCGCCCTGAGGGAAGGCGGGAGGGCGCGCGTGCGCCGCCCGGCCCCGCCGCCGCCGGCTGAGGTGAGTGAGCGCTTGGCTGGGGCGGGGAGCGAGGCCTTCCTCTCCTGGGCCGTGTGGGGATCGGTGGGACGGGGTCGGATCCCCCTCACTCCCTGCCACCGCTGCTGCCGTTGTCGGTGGGGCGGTTGCCCGTTGCCTTCCGCAGTTAGGCGTCCACCGAGCTGCTCCTGCCGTGGGGAAGGGGGTGGGGGTGCTGCCCTGTGGCAGCAGCGGCCCCGGGGAGCTCGCCGCCCCTCGCCGCAGGGTAGCCCGGCTGTCGCTGGCCTGGGCTTCCCGAGTGCAGCGTCTCCTTTCTCTGTAGGGCTTTGAACAGCAACGCGTTAGTCTGTGCGCCTCTTAAGTAAAAGCTGTGGTCTGTACCAAGTGGTTGTAAAAGTGTGAGCGGCTGTTAAGTAGCTCGCTTTTGGAAAGTGCTAGCAAATTGGCCTGGTAGGAACAACGGAGCTACTTCTTCAGAGAAGACAAAGGTGGGTATCAAAATATTCCTCTGCCGTTTTCTCTAGCTGGTGGTGTCATGTTCTCTGACATTATATGCCTCAAGGGTCTCGGGAGTTTTCAGTGCATGCACATCTGACAGTGTGAATGGCAAGTGCACGTCTTGTGTTAGCTGTAACATCTCGCTGGTAAGCCTGATTCACAGCAGTATTTAGCTTATTGCAGTCAAAACCCTTGTTACTAATTATTTAGGAAAAGAGGCCTCGGGCAACTGCCCTCTTCAGAACTTCTTAAAATGTTTTTCTTGTGCGATAAAAAATGAGAGCTGAGAAGGATTGCTTAGTGGTCTTGTTTAACTAGTTAATTTTTTGTATTGACATAATGTGTTTCACTTAATTGTTTTGGTTTTCTGCAGCTGATTTTTCAGGGGACTCATCTCAAAGTATAACTTTAAAACGGTTTGCAAATAGTGAAAGAAAATGTCACATAAAAGTTCTAAGGAAATCAGGAAAGTAAACATTTCTAGCTCCTTGGAGTCTGAAGATATTAGCTTAGAAACCACAATACCAACCGATGATGTTTCTTCCTCTGAAGAGAGAGAAGGCACTGTTAAAATCACCAAGCAGCTGATTGAACGGAAAGAGTTGCTCCATAATCTTCAGCTGCTTAAAATAGAATTGTCTCAGAAAAACTTGATGATTGACAACTTGAAAGTAGAATATTTGACCAAGGTAAGAAATGTTGCTTCTTTTGTCATATAATCTTTTCTTGTTTCTGATGCTTTTAGAGTATGATAGAAACTTCAATTCTATCGAAGAGCTACTGTGAATTGCATACTGGAAGCCTACTTAGCTTTTTTTTTTTATGAGGAAAAGAAGAAACAAAAGATATGTAAAACTTAGCTGATTTGTCCAATTCATTAAATGGATGTGGGGGATCAAATTAGTTTTTCCTTTTCTAAAAACTAAGGGAAAAGACCTGTATTCTTTCAGAAATGGTGAATGACTTTGTCACTGATCTAAGCAACTTAATAGAGCTTTTAACCTGAACTTGCAGAATACTAGAAAGTCATCTGAATGCTATTCAATGAGCTATTAATGAAGATGTGGCTAGAATATACCAACATGCCTATAGTAGGAGATTGTGGTATACAGCTTCCCCTAAGATATGTGAAATTAAGAAAGGTGTAAAAGCTTTGCCGCGTTTATGTGCAGTCCGCATTTACAGCCTACTATATACTAACTGTGGCTTTCACTGGCTTGCTGCTCTAAGTTTAAACCTAATTTGAAATCAGCTGACCAAGTATCTATTTGGCTAAAAAAGATGAATTGTAGAACTAAGTCTTTTTTTTATTTCTAGTTTATTAGGGCAAAATCCATATTGTATTTTATGAAGCCTTAGCGTATTTAGAGATCTTGTTAGACAGTCGTTGTTGTACTTCCCACCACATTGAACTCTCCACTTTTTTCTTTAAAGATGATCTTTTTGTCAAATATGTTTTAAAAATTACCAAGGTAACTTCTTTTCTTAATTTTATATTTATGTTCTTTATATTTAGATTGAAGAGCTAGAAGAGAAGTTTAATGATGCAATCCATCAAAAGCAGCTGTTGTCTTTACGACTGGATACTCAGCTGGCATTACAGCAAGAAGATGCTAGGTAAGATGGAAGTAAAAAAAAAAGCTTCATCTTTAATAACTTATTAATATGAGTTCGAATTAATTCATGGACAGTTGTCATGGTTTAACCCCAGCCAGCAAGTAGAACCACACGCTTGCTCACTCCCCTGGCCCCAGTAGGGGAAAGAGAAGAGGGAGAAAAGGAGAGCGAAAAAAACCCAACCTTGTGGGTTTACATAAAGGCAGTTTAATAGAACAGTAATGGGAAATAAAATAATAATAATAATGATGGCAAAAGAATATACAAAATAAAGTGATGCAATATAAATTGGTTGCCCAGACTGTTCCGAGCAGCGATTCCTGCCCCTGCGGCTAACCAAATTTATGTGCTGAGTATGACGTCTATGGTATGGAATATTCTTTTGGCCAACTTGTCTTGTCTATGATCACTCTCAGCTCTATGGGAAGCTGAAAAAGTCCTTGACTGATGTAAACATTACTTAGCAACAACTAAAACAATAGGTGTTATCAATATTCTTCTCAATTCAAAATATAGCAGCTACTGGAAAGAAAACTAACTCCATTCCAGCTGAAACCAGGACAACAGTTAATGGAAAACTATTATGAATGACATGAATAGGATTTCTTTTGCAGATTATATTAGTATTTCCATTCTAAAAATTGAATTTTCATATTCAATTTACATATCAGTAAATTATGAAATAAGCTCTCACTTGCTGAAGTTTATGGTTTGGTTTTATTGCTACCTGGATTCAAAATTTAATAGGGACTTAGAGTAGAATGTTCTTAAAACCAGTAAAGAGCAAAAGGATTAGGTAGAGGGGGCAGACTTTCCATCAATTTAAATTTCCATCAATTTTTAATAACTCTGCAGCCTGGATGACTTGGGAAAGGTAAGGGGATAATGTTTAGTACTTCCAGTTAAGATTCCTTATTGGTCAGAAATGCTTTCAGTTGATGTAGAAACTTACTTTTCTCCTTGCTTTTCTGAAACATTCTGAGTTAACCTATAGCTGAAAATAGATTGGCTAGCAGGTTTCTCCAAATTACTTTGTCAATTAAGTGTTGTAACACCTGTAACAGAACAGTGAAGGAAAAGCATTACTTAATTTTCTTCTGTTAGAGGATGCACCAGCTTACAGGATGTGACTAGTTCAAAGTCACATTCTGTAGTAAGCCTGGAACAGATGTAAGGGTGTGAAGCCAGACCTGAGATTAGTTACAGCAAAGTCTTTAAACTAAGAGCAGCTGACTATCAGAAAAATGTGTGTATGCTTATTTGCACCAGAGCAGAATATTTTTATATTGGCCATACTTGAGTTACCTGAGGAATGCTCAGTAAAAACGTACTGATGTGCAAATGTTTATTAATAGGCATAGAAAAGTTGAACTACTTTTCTATCCCCAGTCTTTTCATTAGTTTTCCTGTCTGTCTTTTACCTCACTTTTCATCCCCATTTAACAGAATCATACACTTGGTGCAGAGTATGTCTTGTGTGACTGCTTTGCTGACTCGGGATTTTCTTTTGTCTTTTTGAAACGAGTGGGGCAGACATTGCCATGTAGTAAGTATTTTTAATGTTACATTGTGGTGGGTTGACGCTGGCTTGATGCTACCAAAGCCTCACTCACCTGTTACTCACCCCCTCAGCTGGACAGGGGAGAGAAAATATAACAAAAGGCTTGTGGGTCAAGATAAGGACAGAGAGAGATCACTCAGCAATTACCATCACGGGCAAAACAGACTTAACTTGGGGAAAATTAACTTAATTTATTGCCAGTTAAATCAGAGTAGAGTAATGAGAAAACAAAAACAAATCTTAAAACACCTTCCATGCACCCCTCCCTTCTTCCCAGGCTCAACTTCACTCCTGATTTTCTCCTCCTCCTCCCCCCACAGCAGCGCAGGGGGACGGGGAAAGGGGGTTGCAGTCAGTTCATCACACACACGTTATCTCTGCCACTCCTTGCTCCTCAAAGGGAGGGCTCCTCACGCTCTTCCCTTGCTCCAGCATGGGGACCCTCTCATGGGAGACAGTCCTCCACGAACTTCTCCAACATAAGTCCTTCCCACAGGCTGCAGTTCTTCATGAACTGCTTCAGTGTGGGTCACTTCAGGAACAGACTGCTCCAGTGTGGGTCCCCCATGGGGTCGCAAATCTTGCCAGCAAACCTGCTCCAGTGTGGGTTCCTCTCTCTATGGGTCCACAGGTCCTGCCAGGAACCTGTTCCAGCGTGGGCTTCCCATGGGGCCACAGTCTCCTTCAGGCATCCACTTGCTCCGGTGTGGGGTCCTGCACGGGGTGCAGGTGGATATCTACTCCAGCGTTAACCTCCATGGGCTGCAGGGGCACAGCCTGCCTCGCCATGGTCTTCACCACGGGTTGCAGGGGAATCTGCTTCGGCATCTGGAGCGCCTTCTCTTCCTCCTTCTTCACTGACTTTGGTGTCTACAGGGCTGTTTCTCTCACGTATTCTCATTTCTCTCTCTGCTGTTATTCATCTGCATCTTTTTTCCCCTCTTCTTGAATATGTTATCCCAGAGGTGCTACACCGTCGCTGATGGGCTTGACCTTGGCCAGCGGCGTGTCTGTCTTGGAGCCGGCTGGCCTTGGCTCTGTTGGACACAGGGGAAACTTCTAGCAGTTTCTCACAGAAGCCAGCCCTGTAGCCCCCCCACCCTGCTACCAAAACCTTGCCATGCAAACACAATACGCTTTTTAAATAATGTAGGGGTTACTGCATTTTGAAGAATGATTTAATTTGAATATGTTTCAAGTGTTACAACTAAAACCTCCCAAAAAGGAGGTTAGTTGCCGTTGACCTAGATAAACACTTTGAAGCATCTCTAAGTGATGTGCAGTTTCTCTTGCCGTATAATACCTTGTCACTGGTGATGATAATAATAATGATGATGTTTTAAGGCTGGAAGTAAAGTTGCTTGTTTAAAGGTAGTGGTGTTTGTGTTTTGGTGTTTTTTGTTTTGTTTTTTTTTTTGGGTTTTTGGTTTTTTTTTAAAGGACCTCAGCTTTGTATGTTACACTAGGTAGAAAATGAAGGGTTCTGTGTGGAATAGGCTGTAAGCATGTATATGCTGAAACTTGGCAAGACACATACTGCTTTATTTGGGGATTTACTAGTTCCTTGGGTTTTGTGTGGAAATATATTCTGCTTTGTCATGTTTTTAACCTTTCCATTGGTAAATTGAGGCTAATTTATAAGTTCAAGTCAGTGTATGTGGAGATTGTCACTTCTCTGATTCAGCTTCGTATTGTCAATGACAATGAAGTTCCCAGCTTTTTATGTATAATCTATCTAATATGATTGTTTAACCATGGTGATATATGCTCTTGTGTTAATTGCCTAATATCTCTATAAGTTTCCCCCCCTAAAAAATGAGCAGAACTCACTCCCTTGCCAGGGTATTATGAAGGTTTGTCACTTGTGTTACTCACAACTTAATGTCTTCTGTTTTCAAATCAATCTTGAAGAAAACATCAGGCTCTAATGAAACAAGAAATGGAAACTATTTTATTGAGACAGAAGCAACTGGAGGAAACGAATCATCAATTAAGGGAGAGGGCTGGAGATATCCGTCGTAGCTTGCGAGATTTGGAATTAACAGATGATTGCTATGAGAAGCTAAAGTCTCTTCCTGAAGATCAGCTTTCTATCCCTGAATATGTTTCTGTGAGTATTGCTTTTTGTATTGGTTTAAAATATAACTGTGTCCTGAGTCTGGCTGGGGAACTAGTTTACTTTCTTCATAGCAGCCTGAATCTTGCTGTGTTTTCAATTTGTGGCTAAAACAGAGTTGGTAACACCCCAGTGTGTTTGCTGTTGCTGGATGGTATTTGCACAGCATCAAGGCTTTCTCTTTTCCACACTCTGCCTTCCCCTGTCCCCCATGAGCAGGCTAGGGGTGCTCATGAGATTGAGAGGGAACACAGCTGACCTGAATTGGCCAAAGAGATAGTCCATACCATCTGTCGTCATGGTCAGCAATATAAACTGGAGGTAGAGAAAGAAAGAGGAGATGGGGGGTGGCTTCCAAGGTGGTTATTGATCAGACACTGGCTGGACATCAGTCTGCTCGTTGGAGGTGGTGAGTGATTGTCTTTGTGTGGCTGTGTTTTTCTTGCGTTTTTTTGTTTGTTTGGGTTTTTTTTTTTTAATTAATCTCTCTTTCTTTCACTGTTGAGAAAACTTGACACCTGAGTTTTCTTGCTTTTGTTCTTCCCCCTTTCTCCTCTGTCCTGCTCCCACTGGAGGCAGCAAATGAGTGAGTGGCCACATGGGTGCTTGACTGCTGGCCAGGGTCAACCCACCACAAGCTGTAAATTGCTTTTATTTATAATTAAAGGGATGTGCATATAGTAGAAGTCAGTCTCTGCTTCTAGAATTCTTATTCTTCCCCAGCTAGAAATGAAAAACCTTCAGCAGTAGATATACTTCTGGATCAGTCCTTTTTAACTGAATTCGAGTAAAGAGAACCTTCTAATCCCAGACTCCGATGTCTTAAAGGGAGTAGAAATGCTGATTTACTTTAAAAGGGTGAAGCAAATGGTCTATTAAGATTAAATGGTGAGCACACCTTGATGATGTGAAATACAGCAGGCTGAAAATAGGAATTTGAAGCTCAGCTTGCCAGAACCACAATTTGAGATGGCTCTTGCAAACATCCCTTACCTTTCCGTCATGCTTTCCATCTGGCCCTTTCCTATCTGACTAAACACAGGAGATAAAATGTACTTTAAAGTAGACTTTAAGATTCGTTCTCTTGATTTAAGAAGTTTGTTAATTATGGCTTATGGGTAGATGGAGAGGTAGGAGGGTACTTTGACAATGACAATTGACAAAGACAATGCCTTCACAGGCTATGGGATATATCCAGAGCATCCTGGCTCACTTCTGAGAATTAAGAGGATTTAACATGTAAACTTTAATTCACCAAAGTGTTAGCATTGTACTTATCTATAGAGCTAGTTATTAAGGAACCTGTAAATAATATAATGTTAAAAAGCTTAGTGCATTTATTGAGGTATAAATGCTGCATGAATGAGTTCTCCTGCTGGATCAAAGTCATGGTATACTGTGCTCTAAATATGTACAGAGAAGTAAAACTTGTCATTTTTATCAAAAGGATGTTCTTGGGAAGATCTTTTGCAAAGTTCCAGAACTTGGATTTTTGTAAGCACTGGGAAAATCTTAAGGCTCTGAGTGATAAACAAGAACACTTAGCTTGGGGCCTGTTAGGTTATTACACCGTAGCTGTCTGCTGTACCCACTGCCTTCTGTAAAAGTATTTGAGGGTTTTGTGCTGATTCCTGCACCACCATGGTCGGCAAAGCAGATTTTTGACACAAACTGAAATTCATGTCAGCTTGCTTGAAATTGTTGTGCAGGAAGCTTCAGGAGCTGATTGACAGTCAGTACAAAAGACTGTAGCCGAGCAGGACAGATACCAGGAGTTAGTAACTTTGCCAGCTGTCACAGCACAAATGGAGTGCGTAGATTGTATTTGTGAGTAGAAAGGGGTGCTAAAAAACATGTGAAGTGGGAGATATGAGTAACAGCCACCTTCTACCCCTAATCAACTTTTCTTTTTCCTCTTCCGTTTAGCAGTAAACACTACTTTTGTCTGTGACTCAAACTCCACTGCTTATGTGTTTAGCGAAGCCCCTTTTCACTTTACACATATGTCGCTTTTTACTTCTGAAGAAGTCCTTTTTTGGCCAAATTTCCCCCCCCTCCGCCTCCTCGCCCCAGAGAAGACATTCTAAAGATATAGTCTGGTAAGATGCTGGGTTTTGCTACTTCTCTCAACTTCTCTTGGCAACAGGATCAGCATGAACCTGAGAGTATCAGTTAAGCTCAGTGATTGTTTGTCATTACTTTGAGTTATTCAGCTGATACAAATGCTGGGGGGCTACAGAACTGTTTTGCATATCTTGTTTATGCATCCATTTGGTTTCTGAAGGCTACGAAAAGCATGTTGAATGGAAAAATTACTTTTTCCATTCCTGTTTTCTGCTTTGCTTACCTAAGGAAGAATTGTGCATTTCTCAGGCAGGTAAAATCTCTGGCTCCAGATCTGTGGGCAGATTAATAGTATAGTCTACTGATACTAGGGTGAAATTCTCCTTGGTGGAAAAGAGTTCTGCTTACAGAAAACCTGAGCAAGAAATTTCCAGACTCTCTTTTTCCTATTTATCAATTATAAAATACTGCCTTAGAATTCTCTAGGGTAGGACAGAAGTAAATGTATATATAATGCTTACACTTTTCTTGAAACCTGGTATACTGGACAAACTGCAGGAAGTACTTAAATACAGATTTTGTGTATAGATATATTACAAGTTTAAAATACTAGAATTAAAACAAATGTGAGATGTTTTTCACTGTTCATCCACAAAGGGGTGCCATAGTGACATGTTAGAGCAAAGACTAAGCAATATTTAATGTTAATGATGATGACAAATGAAAAATGATGTTTTAAGCATCTTTCTCTTAAAATCATGCTTTTTTGTTTTGAACTTATATGTAGAAATTTAGGGTTTTTTTTAAACCATTTATAAGAATGTTTTTTTAAAAGCAGTATATGCAAAATATTAAAGCACTTCAGGTCTTTGAACTGGTGCTTGGCAGCTGAATCACTGAATTTGTTTGGTAAAGTGAGACTTTTGTGTACTCTCCTTTAAAAATTTTTTACCAAGTTGTTTAAAAATGGTGTCTATAAATTCTGTTTGATCCAATTTTAATCGCCATGTCTTTCAGTTGCATTTTTTTGCTAACTACAGGTTAGTTGCTTTTTGTTGAAGGAAGGCAGTTAACTGATGCAACTACTTTCACATAACTTCATTTAACAGAAGCCAACTTTCTCTTCCTCTGCACCCACCCATTTTTAGCTTAACTCTGGTTTTCCGTAAAAAGTAGTGGGCACATGCTAAGAGTTTTTAAAAAATTGCCTAGAAAGTGGTAACTTTTTCCTTACAGCATTTCTACATAAATTTGTAATTTTTAAGATATGCAGTGGTTTCTGAAATCCCATTACAGTAATTTTTGTTTCTGCTATATTGATTTGGCAAGAGACAATGTGTGCTTTGACTGCTGAGTTACATGGATGTTTCTTGGTCATCAAGCAAGCTAAGTAACAATAACAGTTGAACTTCTGGTACAACCTTGCCCTCATCTGCTGCGTTCATTTGCATTTTTTTATTACTGTGGATTGATCTTTTCTTGGAGACACTGTGCAGATAAGTTTATCCTTGATACCTGTATACCATGTCATCTTGGTTTGATACTGGGTAATCTGTTTTAGGGTTGTTGTGATTCGGGAAGTAAATGTGGCATGATGGCGTGAGTTAGGTTTCCTAGGGAAATTGCAGTAAAAATACAAGAACTTAAGCAAAAAGCTTTAATTTTTAAAAGTTTAAGCTTAAAAAAAAAAAAAAACCCACACAAAGCTTTAAATAGTTAACAATTAATGACAGGCAAGGTTATTTTTTGAGAAAAAAAAATTATAATCCCTTTTTTTGGGGGGGAGGATTTGATTGAAATTCAGTTGCTCTGTTTCAAATGTAATCGGACAATTTCTTAAAGAATCCAGATAGATTAAAACTGTAGTCAGTGGAAGCTGTAGTTAAGAGACTAAAGTTGTACTTGCTGCTTTGCATGAACATTTCTAAAGTTGGGGGTTGTTTGTTTGTTTGTTTTTTTCCTAAGGAAGTAGATGAAGCTTGTTGTAGTTGAGAAGTTAGAAAGAACCCACAAAACTAACTTCACTGTTTGATTTCATGCAAACGCATTAGAAACAATGTGATTTCACAGATGGACATGAAAAAGCTCCTTAAATATTGAAGGAATAGAATACTGCAAGAAAACAGTAGTAATGAAACAGTAAAATAAGGTAATAATATGCAGTTAGTTCAGTTCCCAGAACAGAAAGTCAATTTATAGTTTTAACTGTAGCATCTGGTGGTTCAATTTGTCATTTGGAATTTTCAGAACACGAACAAAAAATTATCATACCTTCATTTGGGTTTAGTTGAATTCTAGTTTTAAAAAACATCCTTAATTCTGTTCATTTTATGTGTAAACTTAGACATAATGAATTGAGAATCCCTTGTTACAATCTTAAAGAATAAAATTGCAACTATATTTTGGGAAAGCTTGCATTTATTTTTAGTAAAAAGTAACTTTAAATTTATAGTGTATGTCCTATTTTAGCTTATGTTTGTTTTGCATTTAAAGGTAAGGATGAAAAATGGAATTCTCTTGTTGAGTACAACAAATTCAAACAGTTGTAACTTTTAACAAGCACAGTATTTGGAAAATCTTGAAAACAAAAAAACCAAACTCCATCGCTTCTTAGAAAATTTTACTTTTATGACTTAATACTAATCTTCCAGTCATATTGAACACTTGCTTTATTGTATAAAGCAAACTACACCTATGTTTACATAGCAAATTTCCATGACTTCTCTGTTTTTTAGAATTGTATGCTGTCAATTATTTGGAATATACCTGGAACTTTTCTTTGTCTTCTGCTATTTACAGGTAGCAAAACAGAGACCTGTCTTCCTTCTGCATGGAAGTGTAGTACAGCTTTGCTCTTGAATGCTTACTTTATCTGTGCTTTCTTGCTTGTATTTTTTCTTTAATTGTATATCAAACACAGCATTAATGATGGGGGCTATGGAGTAGCTTTTGCATGAAAATAGTGCTTAATTATCTATTCTTTTCTTTTCATCCCCCAAAACAAACATTTTAAGGTATCAAGTTAATCCTGGAGTAATAACCTCTGTGTACGTGCGTGTGGGTGTGTATCAGAAAAGCTCTTTCTTCTTTGTTTTGTCTCTTTTTGTTTTTTAATGCTGACTTTGTGGTTTTACTACTCTGTTTTCTGGTATTTTTTCTTGTTCAGTAGAAACGTTCTGGAAAAGTTTTATGGATCTGAGACTTAATTGTCTGAGACTATGCCTATGACTGGAGTGAGGGAAGAGAGAGAAGTATATGTTGCAGATTTTTTTTTTTTAATTCTTTTACAAGGCTTTTTTCAGTGTTAATTTAGCAGAGTCTTTCAGAGGCTTAGTTGCATGATGCATCTGAACCCATATAGCAACGTTACAGCTGAAAGTGTGTGTGTGGGGTGTGTTACGGTTCTTCCTGGTTATGTGCTGTTCCCGCTTCCTGTGCTTGTTTCTTGGTGCAGATTCAGCACACTGAACTGGCAGAAAACAAAATTAATCTCTCTCATTTCTATGCACCGCATAAAAAATTTTTATTGGCTTGGGGAAAGTTAGCAAGTTAAGTTGGTTTATTGCTAAATAGGCTTTTTTTTTTTCTTTTTATACTGTTAATCAAATAAGCTCTAGAGTTGGCACAAGTAGGAGGATGGGACCATGTGGTCCATTAGTAGCTGTATTTTTTAATCATGCAGCCTGACTGGGAGTTGCCTTAGTTGAATAGTAATGTATAGCTTTAGCTTTATTCCTCTTTTTTTAATTCAGTGCCAGATATAAACTGTTTATTTCTTAGATGGTGCTGTCAAAGGCTAAAGAAAGACACTCTTTGATTTAATATTTCCCCACCGCCACCCCCCAGCCCTAGCCATGTTCCTGGTATGCACTAAAAATCATTTGGTGAATTATTGCTATAAAACATTGATCTGATTTGTTTTGGAGATTGTAGTTTTGTGATTGCAATTTTGCTAGTATCAATTTTGAATGTATATCTTGTTCTTCTAGATCCGATTCTATGAAGTAGTCCATTCCTTAAGAAAAGAGCTAAGTGATCTACAGATGAAAAAGGGGAGCCTAACGGAAGAACTAAGTGGGTACAAATCCCAACTGAAGTGTCTGACAGAGGTCTGTGCAGTTTAATTATCTCAATTAAGAAACTATGTAAATATATATATTGTAAAAACTAATTCTCCAAATCATTATTCATGTATAAGATCTAAAAGCTTTTTTGTTGTATAAAAATTACTTCAGGGAGGAGAGGCGGCGGGGAAGGAGGGAGAGGGGAAACATGAGAGAGAGAGAGACATAGATAGATAGATCTATCCTTGCATAACAGCTAATTTTATGTTATGGCTTCCCTGCAAGATTTGCTCATGAGACTGTTCAGGATAGACTCTTACCAGCTATGTTGTGCTTTCTGAGGGCAAGGTTCAAGATGGGGAAGCTAAGACGAGATATGTCCAGCAGTAGTTGAAGACACAATGATGGCTCAGTGTATAGTTTTCAAGACGATCGTGTCTTGGTAGTAATTTGCCTCATCTTTTGTTTTAATGAGATAAAAATGCATTTTTTAAGAATTCTTTGGAGTTGTATCTTCTGTTATGCTTTGCAACTTTTTATATTTTAATTTTCCTATTTATTTCCATACTAAAGAAAAAGATAATTTGCTTTCTGGTAAGGTGTAAACATCAGAAGTAGAGAAACAAATTATCTAAATATGTTTAATTTTCATTTTCAAAGAGTAAAGCAGTTGAAACAGTATAAGAAGAAAATTGTTTTTAAGGTATTTATGAATATTCATAGCATTCTTAGTATGTATACAGATAGAATGGTTTGTATTTTAGCTTAGTTCTGAATAAATCTAGAGTTATCATAAGACAGTTTCAGCTATCCAGAGTATATTTATCCAAGTCATGGCTGGCAGGGACTTAAATGCCATTGTCATTTTACTACTTCTGAAATTATTCTTTAGCTACCACATTTTTTTTTCTTGAAATGGAATAATCAGGTGTAAAAAGATATTCGTTATACAGGATTATCTTGTGAAATTCATATTATTTGCATTTCTCTTTTTGATAGAATTAGAAAAAGTAGTCAATAAAATTCGTGCATTTACGTGCTTCAGCAGTACTTTGTGTCATGATCTCTGGTCATAGCTGAAATTAAATTAATCCTGTTAACTTTTGTTTACATGAACATTTTCCTTCATTGTACATTCATGTGCTCTGATTTAATACAATTCTACAAGAGGATATTTCAGCATTCTGAGATTTGACTGACATCTGTGTTAATTTTTGCTGCAGCAATTTAACGAGATAGTAGATAACAATAATTAAAGTTGTGCTAGAAACAATTTTCTTTATACATTAACCTTTAATATTGAAATTTCTAATTTTGTTCTTTTTATACCACATGGTGGCAGTATCCACCTTTCCCACTGATTTGTTTTTCAAAGTTTGAAGTTTGCTGTGCTTTTCTTTTGCTGCTGATGAGAAAGCACTAGAATGTTGCCTGTGTTGAACTGAGGTGGTTCTTTGAATGGTTATACCCTGTTTGCATGATCATGCTTAAAAGGAGAGACAATTAATAAGAATTAATACCTTGTTAAAAAAAATAAATTAGGGAAGAGATCCAGATATTGAAATGTCACAAGAAAGAGGCTTACAGAAGTTAATAAAAATTATTCCTTAGGATTCTCAAGTTTCAGATAAGATCACTTACTATGGTGCTTTCACATGCAGAAAAAAAAAACCCTGAACCTGAATCTTCACCCTATCCGTTATTCATAGGGGTGATGTGTTTTGGGTATTTAATGAAATGTGACCTGAAAATTTATTTAATGAAATGTGAGGTATTTTATCTATAGAGAGACTTCAAAGTCTCTGTATTTTGCTTCTGGCTAGTTCAGATTTGTCCTAGTGACTTGGTGAGTGTCACTATAACAGGGTGTCTCATATGTGAAGGTACTTTAGAATCTCCAATATACTCAGTATGCTAAAGCTAACATACCTAAGCATCTTTTGCAGTTTACAAAGAAGTGGTTTCAAGGTGTCCTGTTGGGATAACTTACTTATTTGAGCTCCTTTGATAAGGTCAAGCTTTTTTTGCAAGGAAATTTATCAGTAGAAAATAAAGCAAAGTTTCATTCAGAGTCTTACTTAAGCTCTTACATAGTTCTTTTACTGTTTTTGTGGTATTCCAATCATTCTTTATTTCCAGCTACATGAAACATAGTTGCTCAAGTTCCTTGCCTGTTATTTAGTCACTTGCACTCTTCAAATCCTTCTTCTGGTTTCCCGTCCAATATTCCTTAAATTTTAAATTTTCTCTAGCAGTTGCAATATTCCAGTTCTTTACATACAAAGTGTCTGTTCTGGGTTTAAAATTTCTTTAGGAAACTACTAATACAGACTTTTGAAATACAGTCATCACTGAAATTAAGACAACCTCTTTTTTTCTCCCCCCCCCGCCCGTGAGGATAAACCGCTTCCTACAATAAGCATTTGTTTTTTCTACTATTGCAAATAATTAAGGCTCTTCCTAATGAGTTTCAACGTGCTTGTTTTTTTTCCTCTATGTGGAACATGGAAAGGAACTGAAATATATGCTTGTATCCCAAATCTTTCTATCAACTACTAAGGGTTTTGCAGGCTTTTCTGGTTGTTCATGGCTGACAGACTAGGTTTGAGTAAGTTTTATACATGTAGATATTCACACAGAAATAAAGTAATGAGAAATATGAATTAGGTATAAACTCAGAGGAAAGTCTTATCTAGCCAACGAAGAATGGAGACAGTTTAAAGGAAAATCCAAACTTGTTCAGTGTGTTAAGCCAAATCTAAGAAAACTTGAAAGTGAAATGAATTCTTCAAATAAGACAACCTTTGCCTAACATCAGCTATGCTATTTTGTGACAGGATGGCTGTAGTCCTTTAATTTGGTCAAGGGAAATGAGCTCTCATTTTACTGTTCTTCTTTGGAGTGTGAATGTGAGACACTTAGATGATTAATTGTTTTCTCTCATCATGAGCCTTTATGTACTGTTTTATGCAAAAGCAAAGCAGCACAGTTCTATTCTCTGAACACTATTACAATGAGCAGATATGGCTGAGTATCAGTTGCATAAAATCAGGTCTTGAAATCCACTAAGTCATTTTTGCTGCATGATGCCTTTTGGGTGTTGCTTTTGTTGTTGTTTTGGGGTTGGGTTTTTTTTTTTATTTGGGGGGGGGGAACCCAAAACCAAATAAAACTTGTTGGCACAACACATCTAGCCTGACACAAAAGTGAGTGCTTACAAACTCAGCCAGCTGAGTTCATAAGCATCCAGTTGTACCAGCTAGAAAGCTTGGTTCTGTAAAAATTGAATTGTCATTGTAGCCTTGTAGAAACTAATTTTCGAAGACTTAACAAATCCACATGTTTTTTGTCTCCAGGCAATTTGTTAATTCATTTGTATTAGAAAACCTTTTATTTCTGACTTCAGGACATAAGACATCTTTCAAATGTTTGTCACCTGTATTTGTACTCTAGGTATAGGAAATTTTTGTTGTTGTTGTTCAGAAGGGGCAGAAAGTCCTACAGGTGTATCAGCCTCTGTTAGTACTCATTTAATTCTTAGTATGCTGAGGAGTAAGACCACTAAAACTACAACTTTGTGACAAAGTTCTCTTGTTGATTGTTGCTGCTCTGAGTAACTCAGAGCACTTAATCAAAACCTGCTGAATCTGTAACACAGACCCAGTAGGGTGGAGAGCTGCTTCTGACAGCTGGTAGCAGAGAACAGTGCGTTAAGACTGATTTCTAGCACTGGAACATAATCTGATAAACACAGCTAGTGTCACAAGATCTTTGTCACTACTTTGTGTTTTTTAAAGTGGTCAGTATAAGTGGTTCTACAGTGCTACCACAAAATTAATGGCGCTCTGTACACAATTGTTGCATCTGATTTAGACCAGTGCGGTTCCTCTGATTCTAGGTGTAGCAGCAGGAGACTGAGGGGAGGTGGTGGAACTGGTAAAGGTGATGTTCCTGTATTGCAGTGCTGAGTGATCTATTACCAAGTGTATAGTACAGACTCGTTTCAGTCCTTCTTTTATAGTGCTCAGTACTTCAAATAATGTTGGCACCACCACCTTTGGAGGTACAGATAGACAAGAAAGTCCAGCTATAGTGTTGTATTACCAGGAGCTTCCCAGAAACAAACACAGCTTCTGATGTGTGTGTTCCCATGCTGAACATCAGTGTATTATTTTCAGAGTTGTTTGCTTCCAAAGTGGTTAGAACCTTCCCTCAAACAGATGTACTACTCGCGTGTTTCTCTAAAGGCTGGGAGAGAGTCTGAGAAGAAAATTCTGCTTTTTTTTGTAGCTCTAGAAGATTAAGTATTGCTTCTTCTGGCTATGAGTTTCTTGGCAATGTTTTTGTGGAATTCGGTCTTGATACAGTTTTATCAGGGCTTCCTTTCTTTAGTTGTTTTTTTTTCTGTAAAGTTGCCTTCAGGACTTGCAATCAAATTTATAGTATGACGGTTTTCCAAAAGCTATGGTTAGCCTAAAGACAAAGCTGGATGTATGTAGGGCAAAGATCTCTTCTAAGACTTCATTTCTGAATTGGGATTAGTAGCTGTCAAGTTTTGCTCGACATACCTAACAATTTTCTCTGGGATAATGTTTCCCAGCTGTAGGAAAAATATATCTATAGTCTTCAAAGAATGAACTAAGTTATTGCACTCAAGGGCTCAGTTGGCACTAGATGTATCTGAATGTTGTAAAATGGAGGCTACTGTTGCTACTCCGAAAGGACTGTGTTCCCTAAGATTTCTTCTGAAGTTTGCACATCTGTAATTAAAGACTCCACTCTAGAACCCTCTGACACCAATTCTTTCAAGCAGTGCTTTGATTACTTGGTTTTCATGTCTCTCTCTAAAAGAAACAGATGAGGCCTCAGTCTTAGGTGGGATATGTGCCTTCTTTCCTTCATTATTGTTTGTATTTATCTTGTTCAGGAAAAAAGCTGCAAAGAAAAATATTCTACCAATAACTATTAGCTTGGGGCAGCAGTTCCAACATTTCCAAGACTCAAGAAAACGTGTATCTAAGAAAGTTACCTTTTCTATCCAGTGTCTTTCTACCTCTTTTGATATATAGCTATGGCTCATATAGACTGCTAGTTGCTGTTTCAGAAGGACCAAATGGCTTAATTCTAGTCTCTAATGCAATGATCTCAAAGATCCTCTTCAACTCAGAATATTTCATTGAAGATTCTCGTCAGCTCAGATCCAGAGAGAAAGAGCTTTTTATTCCCTCCACTTTCTTTTGCAATAGAGGCCCTTATGCCAAAGCTTGTATTTCTTACCTTTCTCGCAGAGCTTCCCTATTTTGGAAGTAGCTCAACATTTCTGTTTATAATTTTTAGTGGCAGATAGTGCCCCATCTACTGTCCTTGGCAGGTTACCAATTTCATATCAACATACTAAAAGAGATGTCTTATTCATCCAGTTATGTATAACTTCTTCCTGACATTTGGGCAGTTGTATTCAAATAAATAATGTATTGACTGATAATTTTTGAGTGCATACTATTTAAACAGATAGAAGCAAAATGTCATATTTACTAAATAGCAGCACCTCATCCAAATAACTTGAGGGAGTTGGTTTTCACATCACAGTAGTATAGTAGCTTTACATTTGCCTAGGGCCTTAGGTACCTTAGGATATGAACAGAATGTGCTGGCTTGTGTAAGTGATCCTTCAAAGGTAAAGTTCTTTTAAAGAAGCTTTTTAAAAGCAGGATCACTATCTTCCACAGGCTTATCTGTTGACAGAGAGAAGAAGTCATGCTACTTCTGCTTGATTGGCTGATGAGTCTTTTCCCTGCATTTCTGTTGTTTATCTTCTTATCCCCAAAGGCTTTTTGAAAGATCAACTAATCCCTACCATGTATTGTGTGTCACCCAGTTTTTGTACTTGAAATTTAGGTAGGTGTTCATTTCAGTGACTGCTATAAGTTGCTATTCATTCCAGGTGGAGGACAACAGTGAAGTTTAATATCATAAAACTGGGGTCTGTCATTAGATCTTTAGTTTCTCTACCGGTTCAGATTTTAAATGGTGCAGATCAGGCAAGTTCAGAATCTTCTTGCTTGAAACATCCATCTGTCAACAATGTTTGTAAACTAATGGAAGCACTTCTTGGTAAGGACTGCTTCACATGATCTGTAGAAACCACCTGTACTGGTTAATACCGAGTCTCTTGGACAGCTCTGTTAATAGTTTCTTCAGGCAATATTTGGCTACTCATCTCGCATAGGACAGGTTGGTTTGTTTTAACCACCTCATCTGTCTGAGTTGCTATTCTTGCAGTAGCAAAAAATAGTAAGAAGCTGAAGAAAAACCATGCATTGTTGGCAGGATCATCACAGTAGTGTTCCATGTGAGGAAGTACTGTTTGTCCTTAAATTTTTTTAAGGTTTGTGGACTTAAGTTATTTTTATTTATTGGTGTTATTTCCAGGACCTCGTCCATATCCTTGAAGGTGCTCTGTATCTTGGTCCTTTTAAAACCTCCTTTTTGCTTCAGCAGGACAAAGCTGTTCATCAAGACTTCCAAGCTATTGCTTGAAGATAAATTGAAAGATAAAGCTGTTCTGCTGCAGAGATCTTAAAATCAGTTCAGGGTATATGGACGTTGTTATAAATTAAATTAACTTCATCACATGCAAAGCAAGGGTTATTTTTCCTAAGCACAGGCAGTTTGATTGTATGCCTTTAAGATGTATTGCTGTAGAAGTCCAGAAGCTTGTGTATCTGCTACCTTGAGATATGCATACCATATAGAATTTTTTGTGTGTTAGCTTATATACTGTTTATTAGCTTGCCTTGTCACATTTTTTCCTGTGATTAAAATACAACTTTGACACCTAGAAGATTAGGTAGTTGGAAAACAGTGATCTATGCAGTAGAATTAGTATTTCTTCAAGAATTATAGTAAATCTTTAAGAAACAAACAATACAAACCAAATCCCATTTTCTTTAATTATCTGTTTAACAGTTTGATACTGTATGTCTTAGTATCACTTTTGAAAAGAATTTAACTTCCCTCCCCTTCCCTGGAGTTGTTACTGTTACATGACATTAACAACTGATTTCTTTAAATAAAATTCAAAACCTAGTTTGGGTCTTGGGTATTAGAAGGAACTAATTTTGTAGATATTTAATTGATGCTTTAGAGCTATTTATGACAAACTTGTCCAAAGGTTAACCAATTTAGTTTTATACTTTTGGTAGCTGTCTTCTATCTGCTAAATGTGTAATGCTGTAGGAGTTTCAATAGCCCACTCTGTGAAGGGCACATGAGTTCCAGCACGGTACTAGCAGCAGAATGGCACAGGATATCCATAGAGGAATTGTATCCAAAATTAATCTTTCAATTTGCACTTAAAAGTTAAGTGCCCTTACCACCATTTCCTATTGCAAGATGAGTCATGTTTGCACTGTATAGGAGAGTACTTGCACCTGTATGCTACATATTTGAAGCTCTAGCTAATTTGTAGACTAAACCTTTAAAAACAGCTGACAGAGGCTTTACCATTATGATAATGTCACCTTTATAAATGATGGCATGTTAATTGCTTTAAGAAGAAAGTGTTCTATAGTGTTCATTTGCTTAATCCATTAATTAGGGTAAACGTAAAAATAAGGCATATATACCATATGTTAGGATGAATAACAGTTGCGTCTTTAGATGACGTGTTCTTAATGATATGCAATCCAAAATCATCAGGAAATCTTTCTTAATGTTGTAATTTTGTGATTGTGATCTAATGTGGTTTTAGTGCAAGTGAAAATTACTAGATTCATGAAATATAAAATGAAAATTCCCATAGTAGTCTCTCAAAGTGTATGAGGAGGAAAAAGAAGAAAAAATGGAAAATAATGCTGATAGACCAGTAAATAAGCTTCTTTTTCTTTTTTTTTTTTTTTCCTTCTTCCACAAAAGCTTTGGATGTTATGCTTCAGCAAACATAAGTTACTAGATACTCCCGAATTGTAACTGGCTGAAATTTTACAGATAATGACTGAAGTTCCCGAACTTTCTGAATGACCGATCCTCTTTCCTTTTTTCAAATGCACCAGCAAGTGTCTTCACTAGGATACTTGATTGACAATGTTGTAAAGGTGGTTTGACACTTGTGCTCCTACTATAGGTTTGTAGACCACCAGCTGTTTATATAAGGGTTACTGGTCTTTGAAATTGTGCTAATGGACATGTGCTAGAAAAAATAGGTACTTTAATCAACTTTTTAGAATAAGATGAGTATCAGTATAGCTGGTTACTTTGTGATGTGTGCTAGATTTCTAAATACTGAGACAAATGAAAATACTACTACTTGAAAATTCCTAAGAGGTCTTCACAAAACTTGGTTGGTGATTGTTTTAAATATCAGTGTAGCTGTGATCATTTCAAAATGTCTTACCTTCTAGAGCTATGAAGATGAGAGGAGGAATCGATCAGAGCTTGAGGTTAGATGCCAGCGTTTAACATTGGAACTGGCTGATACCAAGCAGATGATTCAGCAAGGTGATTACAGACAGGAGAACTATGACAAAGTAAAATGGTAGGTATCTCTATAGTTAAAGTGTTCTACTAACATACAAATGTTAATAGATAAACTTCAACCTTGATTGACTAGAGTTTTGAATTTTATTTTTGGCTTATGCACACCACAGATATTTTTAATTAACTCAATCCACTAATGGTTCAGTTATCTCCTGTAGTATATTGCAGTTGTAAGATGAACAACGTTTTGAAATCTGATGCATCAGACTATCTTCCTAAAAATTCATAATTGGGGATTTACTGTGTTTTCAGAAGAGCCTACCAGTCTCATTGCAACTATAGAAGTGTGAGCTGTTGGTGCCAAGCATCTTAGAACAAGTACTCTTTTTTTTTTTTTTTTCCTAGTTTAAAAGCAATGATCTAACAAAAGGCCCTGTGCTCTACTGTGTGGTGCCTACACAGTGAACTAAGAGGGCAGGGCCTTGGGAATTAATATTTAACAACTTAAGATATCCTTGTAACCATAAATTTGAATGGACTGTTACAAGATCTCTTTTTGTCAGAGAATCTTAGGATTACCTTAGTGAATTGGTTTAACTGCAGGAAGTTCCAGGGTCTCTTTTCATTTTTAAAATACAGCTTTTAGAGTTCTAGCCTATGCTTTGAATGCCCATCTCATAAACAACAATTGCAAAATAGTGAAAATGGACTTCTTATAAATACACTCATAGGTGTATATTTCACAGTTCAACTCCCAAATCGCTTTTTCAGTGTGTTTGCAAGTACAAGAAATCTGGCCTTCGGCACATTTGTTGGGGAATAGATTAAAAAAATAGGGATTGTGAATAGAAAACACCCTGTCAACTCCTTAGTTGTTCATACTGAATGAACTCAGGCACAGTTACTGACACAAATAACACTGCCACTAAGTTGTTTGAAGGGGATCTGTCTTCTTTACAACTGTTCACAGCTATATGTACTAAAACAACCTGGAAGCTTGTTGCAAATAGGATGGATTGATGCTATGGTTTGCTTCACATGTGCAACTGCATCTTAATAAGTGGATTGTAATAACTTTCATGTGAATGGCCCCAGTGTTTAAAAGTGTACATATAAAATAGTCTTGAGTTGAAAAAGGCATGAATGAACGTGCCAAAACTTTATTTGAGAGAGTAGGTTGTATTCATCTGGGTAGGCACAGATGAAGGGGAGGGGAGAGCACTGTTGGCTGACTGCATGAGGATATTTGGGAGCATTGCAGGAGTTAATCACTTCCAGGCTCGTTTCTGCCTTTAAAAATGCTATGTCAAATCTTCTAGTTCTGGTGTACTACAAGTTATCTCAGTTTTAAAGCTATGCTATGCTTAATATAAAACTAGTTAGCTTTTTTTTCCAAACTGCAAGCTCATACTGGTTCATTCATTTCTCTGTTCTGACAGTGTTAGATACAGTGGAGACATAGACCTGCTTCTTTCTGTGTAAGGAAAGCACTCTTATTCAGCACACAAGATAATTTTTGCAGCTGTGTTGTGTATATTTTAAACATGCAAAGAGTAGTACAACCCTCTGGTATCGAGGGACTGTATACAAGGGAGAGTAACAACTGAGAACAAGTATACATTGCTTTCTGTTTGATTAGGAAGATGGCAATGAAATTGCTTTAGTTTTTCATCCAACTTTAATTTCTGCAAAAGATTCAAGAGAATTTCATGGGCAATAGTATCAAAAGCCTGATAAAGCTAAAAGGATGGACAAGGGTACTTACAGCTCATTGCTAAGAGGAAATGTATAGCCCAAAGTTACACTAAAGAATAATAATCAGAGGAGGATGAAATAATTTGGGATAGGAATCCAGGATTGTTGTATTATAATTTAGGTTTATTTTTTAAATACTTAGAAATGAAGAAATTTTTTTTTTTTTTCATAAAATAAGATACTGTTGCAGGTGTTAATAACTAAAAAAAGGTAAGATTATTACTAATTGCCCTATGACTGACTGGTTGGTAGAAGTCAGTGTCACAAACTGAAAGAAGGTTGAGAAATTACAAATGCACAGGAATCTTCATTGCTCTTTATGCATCTAATAGTTTCACTTTATTTTAACAGTGAACGTGATGTATTTGAACATGAATTGTCAGAACTCAGAAGAAAATATGAAATATTAGAGGTGTCACACAAAGCACAAGCTAAAGAAAGAAATGACTTATCAAAAGAGGTAAACATAAAGTTCTTATTTCAGTAATTGTCTGTTTCTTAACCTCAGGAATTTGATTCTTTGTCTAATCAAGTCTCAGGATTATGGAATAATTTAGATTAGAATGGACCTCAGGAGACCAGCTGGTCCAACCCTTCCATGCAGTGCAGAGCCAACTTAGGTCAGGTTGCTTAGGGCTTAGTCAAGTTGTTAATATCTCTAAGGATGGAGATTCCACAGCCTTTCTGGATAATCTGTTCCAGTGTTTGTCCACCCTCTTTATGAAACAGTTTTTGTAAAATCTGATTAGAGTTGTTGCAGCTTTTTTCTGTTGCCTCTTGTCCTGTCACTGTGCACTTCCAGGAGTCTGGCTCTTTCTATGTGTTCCAATTGGATAGATGAAGATAACAGTAAGACTTTCCCCATCTAGATTTCTCTTCTCAAGGCTGAAAAAAACCCTGTTTCTCTCAACCCTTTGTACATTATGTGCTACATACAGTCCAAGACCATCTGCCAGGACTGAGATTAGATTTACCGGCACACAGTTCCTTGTGTCCTCCTCCTTGAAGGTGGATTCTGGTCATCAGAAGCCTTGCTCACTTGCTATGATCTTTCAAACAGCTGGCCAACCTCCCAGTAACACTGGCAATCTCCTTCAGCATTGGTCAAGTGCTTCCCATTTTTCCCTAGGTGTTATGTACACGCTGTTTTACTAAGTCTCTAGCTTAGTCTTCCTTTGCTTCAGTCTTCCAAACTCTCCCAGTAAGCTCAGGAACCCAGGAGGTCCAAGGGCAAAATTTACCAGTGAAGGCTGAGTGCTGTGAGTATGCTCTATCCCTCAAAAGGTGCAGAACAAATTATAACTTTAGCTCTTTCTGACCAATAGTGACAGTAGGGCAGAGCTACTGTATGGCTTATGGTTTGTTGTGTATGTTTGTTCTAGACGTCAATACCATATGTAGATTTTTCTTCTTTGTGACTCTAGTAAAATAATGGTTCCATTGCCCGAAGTGTCCTTCAGTCTGCCTTTACAGAAATTAGTTCTGTGTCAGGAATAGAGACACTGCTATTCTGGACCTCTTCTTTCTATGATACTGCATGTTGACAAGAGGAATTCCAGTGCTGCTTCCCTTTTGGGCAGAACTATCTACTAGGGTTGATGGACTGTTTTTGTCTTACATGTCTCTGTTAGTCTTTGAAAGTTTTTCTGCTGTGAAAATGAATAAATGCTTCTACAGGCACAGAGGGGTTATCATCTCTGTTAGGGTTCCATTGAGTTCGGATCCAGTTAGGTCAGTCATTTCACTCAGTTCTCAGTCATTGCCATTCTAGGAGCACTAGTATTTCACAGGAAGATGTGTTTCTGCTGCTCCAAAGACGTTCCAAGAGCCAAAGGCCTGTCAGGTCAAGAGGAATGTCCCTTGCTGCTTCTCTGTTCATTAATCCATTCATCCAAGAGTCACGAATTGTGTTCAGTGACAGCTCCTTTACTGAGCATGTATAGCAACTTTTGGCTCAAGTGATTCAAAGAGAAACATATGTAGAGAATGTTTCCAAGTCCTCTGCCTTGATCTATAGGACTTTTGCTGGTTTATATCAGTACAAGTTTCCATTACTCAGTATCCATTTTCACTATTTCTGCATCCAAATTGTTCATAGAGGGGATTGCTTCACTGAATCTCCAGGATTAATTGTTCACCTTAAGTACACAAGTTAGGATATAATCCTCCTATTATTGGAATTGCTAAGGGATTTTTTCCTTTTATCGGGTGTAGGTGTAACTTTGCAATGGCTTTTTGGGAGGGAGAAGAGGCATTTTCTGTATCTCAGGAAAGAAACATTTTCAGTTTATATTGTTATTCACTAATTATCAGATGGTTTGTAGCTCAGTGCAAATTCGGTGCTAAAATAAGACTATTTTTTAAACTGTGTTTTTGTATAGAAATCATTCTAGGAAACACCAAAAGGAATAGAGGAATAATTGGTTGTTCTGAATTAATTTGTGAATCTATTTTTTACTGTGATATGAAAGGGGCACTGCATGAAGCAGGTTGTTCTTGACTACTGTACTGGTCCAGGCAAGAATCAAATGGAGGATCTTTGTGTGTTAACACTTTGCTGAGTAAATGAGACCAATTACACCTGAGAGTATTCAGGGGAGATCGTGTTCCTTAGTGTCTCTGTATAACAGTGTTACAGATAAAATAGTGGCTATAACTACCACTTTAAAGATAGTATTCCTCTGCCTAATTTTACAGGTAGCCATAGAGATACTCTGAAACACTAGGGAAGAAACTGAGGTTCCATTAGAAAATATCTTTTGTATTCTCTTTTCTATCAATCTGAAGGCTTTGTTAGGCTGTTTATTCATCAGTGTTCTAGCATTGTAATAGGACATCAAAATGCAGGTCTGTTCTCAGCATATAACAATGTCCAAAAAAGTATTACCTTGTACATCATGTTGGTACGTACACGTCAAGGACTGCAGTGTAGCAGCAACAATGGCTTTTTTTCATTAACTTTATACTAAATTAATCTGAGGGGAAATAAAAGTAGCACTACTTCAAACTAAAATACCAGTTCAAACTGTGATTACTTGAATCTCCTAAAAGGTCTGTGGTTGTTTTTGTGTATGCTGATACAGTATCACAAGTTCTGGATTGGAAGAGCATACAATTTTAAGTGTTTGCGCAGTATTTATTCCAGAGGAGGAGGAGTTGGAAGGATAGTAACTCCTGGATTTCTTTGTTTGTGTAGTAATCCATGATGTCTGTGTTCACTGTGGATATACATATAACCTGTTACTTGGAGAGAGAGGCCACTTGTGGTTTTTTCCTAAATAAAAAAAAGTATAGGACAGGGATTTATACCTGACCCTCTGTGATGCTCAACAAGTGGGCAGAGGGAGAGAAGCATGCCTCTAAGAGCTCTTTTTTCTTATTTTATTTTGGTACAAATTTTCAGCTGTTTAACTAGTTGCTCCATGTCTTTGATTTGAGTATCTGCCTTAAATAACCTTTAGTCCTTTTATGACTTAGGAAGAGTAGAGTGAATTCTATCTAAAACATGTACATGATGTCTTTATAGCTTTGGGGGACTTATTTCTGATACGTGATTAATTTATCATTCTTTGAACTTGGCATGTGACATCCTCAGGAGCTTAAATGGCAAAATTATTTAAGCTTATAAAACTGCAATTTGCTACGATGAGTAAGGTGTTGGGCCACTCTGCACCAGTGCCATTATGCTCTGTGGCTGTTCTTCTGACAATGTTCATCTCGAATAGATGGAAACTGCTCTCCCCCACACCACTTTCTTCTTGGAGCAGTAAAGATGACTGATCTGATCATTGGGAAGGCTGTTGCAGAGACTCACAAGATACTCATGTTTCTAGTTTGGCATCAGTTCAGCCTTCTGTAGCAACATCATGCTAAATGAAAATCAAAACAAGGCGTGCATAACCCTCTTAGCCCTAGGTGCTAGCCTGAAACGTTTCCTTGTCTGTAATAATCGTGATACACTTCAGCCCCAGAACTAGCAGTTTTGCCATTTCTTTACAGAGCAATAATCATTCTGGTGCCCTTAAACTTTTCACCTCTGTTTCTGAGAATGTTGTAGCCAATATGATGACAAGTTGGCACCAAGACTCAATGACATGAGTTGAGTCAACTATTCAGTGCTATCACTGCTCAATACTTCAGTACTATTTAGACACTGAGGTAGATTAAGGGGCACTCTTTATCAGGTGCCAACTACCAGAAATAAATAATGAAAACACATAAAATTATAATTTTATTAATGTCTTTTTTCAGCATAAAGTTAAACCAACTTATGTTAAACGTAAGTGTAAAGAGTCTTTTGGTTCAGGGGATTTCACAGAAGAGAGTTAAAATGAAATCACAAATATGTGTACGTAGGTTAAATACTTATCTTGAAGTTCATGTTAAAGTGTTCTTTTTAATGCCTTTTATAGCTGGCAACCACACAACAATCCCTCAACTTGTTGCAGAAAGATAAAGATTATCTTAATCGCCAGAACATGGAGCTTAGTGTTCGCTGTGCACATGAAGAAGATCGTCTTGAAAGACTTCAAATTCAGCTTGAGGATGCCAAAAAAGCTAGGGAAGAAATGTATGAAAAATATGTTGCATCCAGGTAAGTTACTGTGTGCTGACTTATTTCGGTAGTCAAGTTATTCAACTGTTTTCCCTTGTTTCTTGCACAAATCCTGTTTTATTGGAAAAAAAAAATAACTTTCAGCAAGCTAGTCTGTATTTGTGTAACTAGAAGCAGAACACTTCTGATGGGTGTTAAAGTGTGTCAGGAAATTTTTTTTTAAACCTTTGATATAAGACCATAGCATTGAAGGTGTCAGTATTGAAAGTTTATGGCAACTGTTCTTTTAGGTGTAAGAGAACATTTACAGAGATAACTGTAATTAATTACAAAAGAGGAAAAAGCTCTTTAAAGTGGATATGTTACATATCTCCGCCCCCTCTGCCTCAAATGACCTTTATTAAAAACAGGAGTGTCTGAAAGACAATATGAATTATTATTGGAGACTAAAGTATATTTAATTTTCATAAATGTTCAAAATAGGACATAGTATGTTTCATATCGGCTATTAGAGCTATCAGACTTGAGATATGAAAGACTGAATACAGGTTCCCTAAATGTAGCCTTGAGAAATAAATTGATCATTGTATGCTAGTTGCAATGGTAAATAGTGTCAGATCCTTATGCTATATTTGTATTGGTATAGGTATATGTATGTACGGGATGTTGAGCAGGAACCACTATATTATTCAGCTACATGTCTTGCTACATATGTAATGCTACACTATACAATTTCAAACCATATTTGGACTTTTCTTATCCAGAATTCACGGTTATCCATTTCATGTTATTTCCCTACATCTAGATGCCAAAACAATACCATTTCAATATATTAAATATTACATGAAATATTTGCCTGTATGTACTTCATTAGTAGCTAGTAGCGTCCTTACAAACAGACCTGTATATTGAATGAACGAGCTTAGAGTATGAAATAGGTTCAGCTTCTCTTCAGCTGCTTCCTTCTGTTTGAATCAAGAAGACAGAACTGCAAACAGCATCTACAAACCTTGTGTCCTTGTATAACTAAGACAAAGTGTACTAATAGACTCTCCTGTAATGCAACTAAAATACAAATTGTTATCTAAATGGAAATAGAAGAGCACTCGAATGAAATTATCAGCTATGGCGTTCCAGACCATATTGCTTATCAGAAGTGTTTTTAATACTATTCTTCCTTTCAGTGCAGTCACTTAAACTTTTTTAAAATTTGTTTTACTTGTGTATATCTCAGAACTATGTTCATCTGGAACTTCTGCATTTTAAATAAATTTTTAAGACTTTCTTTTAAATGGTGTTTTAAAAAAATCGTGTAGGTCTGAGCAATCTTCCTCTAGAAATATGCTTGTAAGCACTGACTCTTGTAGCTAGATTTCTGTTTCTAGAAAACCACTGTGAAATCCTTATCCTGTAATAATGACGAAGAGGCACTTTTACAGAGCTGTCTCCATTTGTGGAACCTAGAAAGAGGCGTATGTAGCTTGTTTCTACCACAGTTTGGGACACTATGCAAGCCTGCCTCAGTGTCCTCCGGAATATCAGAGGTCTCTGTCTCTTGCATTTGGATACCAACTAAAGAGAAATTCTGTGACTCTTATTTTGCCTTTAGAGGTCTTGATACTGTCATTGAGATTCTGTACTGTTACTCTTGACATCATTGGTATTGGCAACTCTCTTCATGATTTTCATAGGACAGATATTAACTGTGATGAATAATACAGGTATGTCTGTTCTCCTCTAGAGACCGTTATTGTCTTTTGCAGGGACAATATAGCATAACAGAGAAGACAGTGTAATGTATTGAGCAGCACGTGTAGGACTGCACTGCAGCTTGGGCAGCCTAGGTTGTATTCAAGATTCCACTGCTGACCTGCTGATTAACTTTGAATAAGTCATTTCATTGTGCAAAAATGTGACATAAAATGTGAAAATGTTAATGTCAAATTTCTTTTGTAGAATGGGGTAATAGTATCCTTCTGTAAAGTGCTTTAAAACCTGCATGTGATCTGCAATATTGCAGAAGTTGTCCCTTTACATTTTCCCACACACATGTGCGTACTTTGTGTGCATCTTGTGAGACTGTGCCCATAGTGGGGGTTCCTGTCTATTCAGCAATTTAAACTATCCATCTCTCTGGTCAAATATCTATGGGTTTACAGAACCCTATTTATTTGTTCGATAAATTAGAGAGATAAAAAAGTAGAGCAGGAGAAAACTGTACCAGCTAATGGGCATTCTACAGTCCTCCGTGCTACCTGGAGGTGACATAAGTTTGGGTAATAAGCTTCTATTTGCTACGTTTCGAAGAATTTGAGGTTTTTTAATATTCACTTCATGTCTGGATCTGTTTTGGTTGCTGTTGTTCAGGAATGAAGATGATAACAAATCCAAGTATCTATTTTTAGGAATAAAGAATAACTCACCTTCTGGTCACCATCAAAACTGCTGGCATTCGAGGTACTATAGTTAGAAAATTACAACCTTTAGGAAACTGAGGGATTAAACTGCCAAATTTTAAAAATGACACACTTCAAAATAGGTTGATATTGTGGCAAGATGAATGGCAGCAGCTCGTAGCTACAGTTCTTGGGAATCTATGTGTAAGCACAGACCAACACAAAGGATTTCCCTTTATATATTTAATCTTAAAACACAATCCATAGTTGCACTGAGATGCTCAGATCATGTCTATTTTATTCACAGTATAAAGCCTTGTGAATAATGGGCCTGTAAAAAAGCTCATTAAAGCCTGCAGCCTGAAGAAGACAAAACAACTTGATAAGGCAGAAACATTTTTAATTACTGCGCAAGCAAAAGATCGTAACAGCAGGTCAGGAATAGAAATTGCAAATTATGGTCCTTTTCTTCAGCAGCACCTCAGTTGGTATTTATTAAAAGGCATTGGCAGGGCAGTCAAGCTATATATTTAGAATATGCCATTTACTATACCATTTGTTTATTTTGGTCATCATAAACATAAGTGTCAACTTTGAACTGTCTTCTGGTGACATCACTGGGTGTTCAAGACTTTTCCAGATTCTTCTAATTTTTTTGGTCAACCTTCCTGTCTTTTAGCTGTCTTGAAGCATGGGAGGGAAGGTGTAATTTCTGCAATGACAGAAATTTCTTTTTGGCAAGTAGTAATTAGCAAATTGTAAATAGTAAATTAGTAAATAGCAAATTGTATAAGTACTAAGAAAATGGTAATGCTCATTGATTCTGCACATAAGAATTGTATCTTGAGGTCCTTCAGCCTCCTTTTTGTTTTCCTACATATTGAGCCATATAACACATAAAGAACACAAAGTTTCTAATGGGGACCTTACATTTCAGTAGTGTGTTGTGTTTTTTGTGGGTTTTTTTTGTTTGTTTGTTTTTTGGGTTTTTTTTATTATTATAAACTACTTCATTGTGTCAAAGATCTTCATAAAGTATTTTGCTGTAATGTGGCACACTTGAGGAAGGAGGGGAGATAAATTTACTATGAAGGGTCAACTGAAATTCGGTGTCTCAATAAAAAGAAAACAGGAAAACCTGGACAGCAAGCATTCTGGCATTTAAATATTTTGGGGCTTTTAGTTAATGTGAAGGAGTCTTTGTTTAGCTCAAGTACTGATTTCTAAAAGTTATGGGCTGTCACACAATTGGAAATCGGGAGAAATCTAAAACCTTTTACGGTTGTAAATGCAGATCTCTTCACAAACATGCTTTTATTTCCAAACCTGTAGTTTCTTCACTGCTGATTGATTATTCTTGAACATTAACTAGATGTTATACAATTTTACCATTCCTTAGCTGTTAAGTACACAAAGCATAAGCCTTTTTTTTTAGTTTTGTAGGAGAAATTCTTGATGGGATTCCCTACAATCTGTCATGGGCTTCCGAAGTTACAAAAAGATGTCAGTATTACTCTGAAATGAAATTCTTTTATGCTGGAATCTTCTGATATCCACTGTTTAAGAACTTAAGTATGTATTTTAATTAATTAATGTCACATTGACAGGATAAATTCCCAAATCTCGGGGGTTTTTGACTTGACAAATCTCTACAGCATGTAATCTCCAATGTTTCTTGTGATCTTTTTTCCCCATATGAGGTGCAAATAGTACACGACAAAGTCTTGTAGTAGCATGGCAGAAGTTAGTAAGTTAACCAACCCTTACCCAGTGATGAAGAAGCTAGAATACTTTGGAAAGCAAGGAATTTTTTTTTAGGTTGTTAATTTATATAAACACTCATGTGAAGGCTAATAAAGAATTTCTGGAAGAATGTTAAGCATAACGTTGCGTGATTAGGACTAGTGATAGGATGAGGGGTAACCTTTTTAAACTGAAAGAGGGTCGCTTTGAATTAGATATCAGGAAGAAATTCTTTACTCTGAGGGTGGTGAGCCCCTGGAACGTGTTGCCCAGAGAAGATGCCCCATCCCTGGAGGTGTTCAAGGCCAGGCTGGATGGGGCTTCGAGCAACCTGGTCTAGTGGAAGGTGTCCCTGCCCACGGCAGGGAGGTTGGAACTAGGTGATCTTTAAAGGTCCTTTCCAACGCTAACCATTCTATGATTCTGTGATTAATCAATGTCAAATTACTTAAAATAAATTAAAACAGTATACAGAAAGCTTGTATTTATTCCCAATTAAATATTGTTTATTCCTGATTGATTTTTCACTTAATTTGCATAACAACATAGGCTAATATGTGTTTCAAGCAATTTGGGAGGAGTGTGAGTAAGAGTTAAAATACAATGTAAAATCAAGTGCTCTGCTGTACTTGTACAGCTGTACCTGAAGTTTTGATATTTTGGCCAGTGTAATTAGTTTTAAATTCCTGTGTTGTGTGTTTGTTTATTTACAGAGACCACTATAAAACAGAATATGAAAAGAGACTGCATGAAGAGTTGGAACAAATAAGGTTGAAAACAAATCAAGAAATTGAGCAACTAAGAAGTACTTCAAGAGAGATGTATGAACGTGAAAACAGGTAGATAAGATGCAGGCAATGACCTAATTAGGGCAAAAATGACCAAGTAATGTTTTGTGCTTAGGTATAATCCTATTTGACTGGCTATTTGAGAGGTGATCAAAATGTGAGAATTCAAGTTCAGTTATAAAACTGATGAGAAGCTTATAAATATTAACATGAAATTATACTTGTACAGTAAATATATGGTGCTATATTTATTATTAAGTGATGGACATCCAACATTGTCAATGAAAATTATTATTAAAATTCATGTTCTAGATAAACATTAGCGGTTTGAAGTTTGTTCAGATGTATAGTGTTAGTTAATTAATAAAAAATGTGTTGGCTTACCTGTCATACTGACAATCTTGCAACTGTGCCAGGAAACCAGAAGAGAAGGTGTTGATGGAGAAAGTAAAGCAGAAAAAATGAGGGAAAACAACAAAACATTTAAAAAATAAATCTATTTGAGATTTTTTGCAGCATTCTGATTCAAAAAAACATTGTTTTCATGTAAATTATTACAAAATTCTCTTTTGAAGAAGATCCTATTCCTGCAAAGACCTGCATATTGAATTTTTTTTTGTGTGTCATCTTGTTGAATTCCATGGTATTATATGCAGAGTTAGGCACATACATAAGCCTTTAGGGATCTAGGGATTTGGACTTTTGACACTGGATTTCTTTTTGAGCTTGTTTTTTGCCTCTTTTATTCCTTTAAAATGGGAGGAGCACTTAATAATTCATTATAACTTCATTGTAAATGTCCTGAAAGTGTCTTGTGTGGAGAAGGAAATGACTGTGCTATAAAGATATTTGTGGCATCAGCATCTGTTCCTCTAATAGGTAGTTTTGTTAGTGCTCAGAAGAGTGAAAGAAGAACATGACTCCTGCTGTCTGTCTTCCAGTCAACTGAAAGGTTCTAATTAAAAAAAATTACATCATTCTGTAGTTTTGCAAGTGTAAAATATACACACACACATACATCCACACCACTTCCTGTATGCAAATCTATTTTGAATTACAAAGTATGAATTTAAACCTCCACTGTTGGTGGAAATTTGACAAGGGTCTGTATATCATTGAGAAAGCTACTGAAAGATATTTCATTTGTATCTGGAACCAATTTACAGAATTTTTGTTCCACATTTTGAAATAATTACTTCTGAAATGTAAATCCCTTAGATTCGACTTAATATTTTGCAAAAAAAGGTTTTCAGCCTATGCTCTTTTTGTAAAATATTAAAAAATTCCACCATAAGGCAGTGCTTCCCAGTCTGTGGTTCCCCTCAATGGTGAGAGAAAAGGAAACCCAGATTGGGAGCAAAGCAGTTTTGCAATGAAGTTGTGTGATGTGATGTGATGCTGATTCTGACTGAAAATAAAGCTAAGAGGCTGGTTTCATCTTCAGGCTCAAAGCATGGAACAGTATTACAGCTAAGCTTATCTAATATTCAGGTGCTCTTACTCCTTAACACTTTGCCAAGCTTGATGTGCCTCGTATTTCCCTTGAATTTATTGTCACTTACTTTATACTTGGATGAGTCAATTTAAGAAGCTAAAATGGGGTGGGGGAGAACCAATAAAAAGGTGATGCTTTCATCCTTAATTTATTTGGGACCACTTTCACTTGTTTCATTGTAGTAAGCATTAGTTATGTTTGCATTAGGAAGCATGAGTGAGTTCACAGGGCACGTGAATGTCTGCATGAGGTTTGACTTTGGATTAGCTGTAGTCTGTTCCCATAGATCAAACACAATTTAGTAGTTTTGAGCATGTTTTATGCTCTCTCTGAGCACGTCTTCTGACTTCGTTCAGTATGACTGGAATTGAGTTTGTGCACTCTGGAATAGTTCAGGGATGTGAACTGAAGTGCAATAAATGGCAGCTGCTAAGATGTTTATTTCAAAAGCTAATGTAGACCTTGTGCTTCTGCTTCCCCTCCCCTGCCTTCATCCCACCTTCCCCCCCACAATACCTGTTTATGAATCTGTAAGTAGTATTCCTGTCCTATTGTAGAAGGGTACTTTCACTTGTATGATAGGCTTACTAGATACCTGATGGTCCATATGGTCTGTATGTGCAGCCATCAGATAGGTGCTTTATCTCTTTTAAAATCACAGTCACACAATCTGAAAACTGGCAGTATCGCTAGTGTGTTTCCTAGCTCTGTTGAAAATATTTCAACAGAAGTTACACCACATCTGCGATTGTCATGTTGTTGTTTGAGCAGTACCTCACTTGTGTCCTTTTTCCCTCCATTGAATTTTCAATTGATTAGCTCTTCAGTTAAGCAAAATAGTTTATTCTTGCTGTATATCTCCCACCATTTAATTCTTATCCCACTTTCATTACTCTAGTCTTAAGGATACAACATTGCTTTCCTACTCTGAGACATAATATGCTTGATCTTAATGCTGTTAACAAAATTATTTACCATGGTCTTTTATTTTGGTATGAGTCAGTTTTAAAGAATCTGCCCTCAAGACCGTCCCCTGAATTTATTGGTAAATTCTGGGGGTAGTAATTCTGGCCTAGTAACTCGATTTCTAATGAAAATTGTGTTATCTTTCTCTAATAGCCAGTTAACTTACATAATTCTGTTGATTCTTCAGAAGTAACTATTTCCTATTCGTATGAATTACTTTGAGTTCAGAAAAGTACCATTGTTAACATTTCCTTAGTCTAGAAAATAGTCTTTCATCCAAAATTTGTATACCTTTAGTGTAGCTAATTTACCATGGGGTAACATTTACATGGGCCTATTTACATGGGCTTAATAATTTTCCATTTACTTCTATATCTTGACTTTTCTCTTTTCTTCAAAATATGCCTGAGACTATAGTTTCACTTTCCTTTAAGTCAAAAAGTTCCTGTGGGGGAGGGGGGAAGAAGCAGCTTCAGTGGGAAGAGTTTGGTTGCATCTACATTAACAGTTTAGTTCAGATGAAGAATGCGGTTCTGAAGTGAAACCCCCTAGTCATTGCTGCTTGCCACGTTTTTCCTTCCCTCACAGTTTGTGCTTGGATTTGTGGTATTGTGTTCACGTTTGTAGCACATGAACAGGATTCCTTTTAGATGAAACAAGATTGAAAGGAGTTTCTAAGATCATCTAATATATTCCGAATGCTGGTGGGTATTCAGGTCACAGGAGGAAAGCAGAAGTAGCTTAAAGTAAAATCCTCGAAAATGGTCATAACATAGGTATCTGGTCTTCAGCAACCACTGTTTGCTTTGCAGATTGGCTGTTACTGTGTTGCACTAAATAATGGAGATACAGTTTATGAATGCTATCTAAGCAGTACTTCCACTTAGTACAGTTTATGGCAATGTTATGTTACAGGCAGACTACAGATTAACAGACTATTAATACCTATATCATTTTTAATACAAATACTATATGTATTATTCTTCATATGATACTATTCTCATTTGTGTCAGTGAAAAAAAAAATGAGTTTGCAAGTCTTGACTGATTCTTGGTTAAAAATTTGAAAAAGTATAGATTGATTGCAATAAAATGTTTGTATTATTTTATAGTTCTGTGCAAATCAAAAATGATGCCAGCAATGGAAGTCAGAAGGAGACACCAATGATAGGCAATAACCTATATATTGGACTAACTAGCCAATTAGTGGTATGCAGAAGTAGGATTTCTATGCCTAGCTAATCTTTTCCTGCTCTGTCGTAAAAGTTGTGAATCATCTCAGCTAGGAGGACAGCATTCCCCTCGTTATCAGCGAAATACCAAGCAAAATTATGGGCATTTATTTAATTCCTACCAAAAAAAAAATAATTTACAGCTCTAGTATTCCAGAATCATTCATATATTTCTACATATAAATAGGTGGTTTGATCATTGTTTTTAGAATTTCAGAACTGGAAACTTTGCTGGGGTATATGAAAGTAATCTGAAGTAAAGCCTCTGTAATGAATAGGCATATAGATAGACAGACCCCTCTATCATTTTGTGAGAATTGAAGAAAGTGGTATTGAAGTAAAGATCAGTCAGTAGTAATCCATGAAACAAAACAGTCTTTTTCCTAACGGATTCTTGACAGATTAACTTTTGTTTCCTTCAGAAATTTGAGAGAGGCGAGAGATAATGCTGTCGCTGAAAAAGAAAGAGCAGTTGTTGCTGAAAAGGATGCTTCAAGAAAATATGATCAACTCTTAGAACAGTAAGTATCTTTTAAAATGCATATAAAAAGATCTAAAGGTATAAGTATGTATATATATAAGGAATTTTAGGTAAGAGGAATGATTGCTTTGGCTTTCTGCTTGTAAAGAATAAATTGAATTACAGATTTAATTCTAATAGTAATTTTTTTTCTGTTACCAGTGCAGTAACAATATGGAAGTCTGATTCTTCTCCTACAATCCTGTAAAGACAAGCAAACATAATTATGCATCTCATAGCAAAAATGTGGATTTCATACTGTACAGTAGTAGTGGTCAAACTATGAACCTCTTCTGTTTTTTTTTTTCTTTAGTTAAAAGTAGAAAATTATCTTGTATGATGACTTCAATTAATAGTTTTTGTAAAGTGTGGATAGAGAGCAGTAGCCATGAACAGTTATGCTTGCTACACACTTCTTTTCTTACTGCTGTCTCTTCTCAGTTTTTCATATTCCATGTGTAAAATACAGTGTCTACACAAATGTACAGTTTTGTTCATATGGAGAAGAAAACGATGATTGATTTTCTGCCTGTTTACAAGCAGTCTTACTATCCTGCTCTGCAGTACCTTGTCGTCACTTTTTGTAAATTTAGAATATTAGCTATGGTAAATTATGGGGTAATTTAAAACTATGGACAGTAATCAAAGATTTTCAGTGTAAGTTTGTCATGTGTCCGTAATTTTACACTTGATTCATTGTTTAATACACACTTTTTTCTAAAATGAAAAGGTCAGTTCATTAACCAACTGTGCCACCTAGTCATCTACTCAAAGGAAGTACTTGATGTAAACTGTTTTTGTTTGGAATAGTTTTTAATTACAAGTAGTAATCTGTTAAAATGTTGTTAGCTTAAGCATAGGTATAATGTAATTAAAGCTTTTAATTTTTATATGTAACTCCTAAATTGCAGTGGTGATATTGCTGAAGAAATAGCATTGCCTCAGCATAGCCACAAAGGACTGAAAAAAACATCAGTGCTAACTAGTGGTGTGAAACAACAGGAGTAGTTCTAGAGTAAACAAGATGGGTCAGAGGACTTGATATCCACAATGAGTTTCATGGGTTTGACTTCAGATTAATTCTAGTTTGGGCTGAATGGGCCCAAGGGTGCTGAATACCTTTTAGGGGTTAGGTGGTGTTGTAGGTGTTCTTGGATTCTCAAAAAAGAATTCAGTTAGCAAATTGAGATGATGGCTTCACAATGCAAATCAAAATATGGAAATCAAAGCTGGTTAAGTGGGGACAACTGGGAAACTTAGTTCAGAACAGATCTTCTGAGTCAAAATAAAATGCTAATGTGAATCAACAATATGTTTCTTTTCGATAAGACTCCTACCTTTCACTGTGATAAGACTTAATGACATGTGGAGAGTTCATATCTAACTGGAAGTTCTTCTGGAAAGTAGGTCTGGCTTGTGATAATTAGAGTATGCACACTTACTTGTTTTTAACGAAAATATCAACTTTCTAATTCTTACCATATTTATTTTTAAATTTAAGAACTATGGAGAAAATACTTTTCTATTCTGCTGTATTTCCACTCATACAATGTGTTGTTTTTTTCATATTGTTGCTTTTTTTGAGGAGGGAAGTTCCCCTGCAATCAGAAAAATAAGAAGATGATTTTAAAATGCAATCTTTCGGGGGGGAGGGAAGAAAGTAATATGCTATCTTTTGTTATCTTGTTTGATACACTCATGCTTCTGTCCTCCTGTAGCTTTTTCTAGTGATAAGCTCTCCAGTTAAGTAAAACTCACCTTTCCTTGATTTTAATAAGTTAATAAGTTGATTAATACTGTTTTGGGGAGTTCAAAGAAGTAAATTATTCCTCAGAAGATTATGCTTTTCAGAGAGGAAAAATCTGCTTAGGAAAATGGAAACCCCATACTTCCGTTCTTTAAACATAGGTGTCTGTCTTTAAAACTACCTCCATTCTAACCGCAGTACAGGTGTCAAGACTGTGACTTCTTCCACATTCCAAATCATCTGCCTAAATGAACTGCAAGTAACAAACTGGCATGATGAGATGGAATAAATGCCTTAACTTAAAAGACCCCAAGTTCTGAATTTACTGTGGACTGACATGTGGCAGTTCTACGGAACAAAGAAATTTTCTAATATCACCAGAAGCCCCTAAGATAAAAGAGGAATACCTATGTTGTCCAATTCTATATTTAAGTGATTATAACAGCTAGTTCTACTTTAGTGAAAACAAGGTGACTCATCCTAGTTACCACTGGTATCATAATCTGTATAAACAAACATGTTTGAAAGCTTCAGGAGTGAGTATGTGGAATGTTGACTGTCCTGAATGGTGGTTAAATAAAGCCCCTGGCAAATCTTGTGATCAGAAGTGTAACTAATATCCAATTTTCTAGTCAAGTGCAGTTATTTTCATTTTTCTTACTGATGTGTGTGATAGCATTTTGTAAACTGCTGTTTACAAATGCCAAGAAAATACAAAAGTGGTAATGTTCATGAAAGAGTTATATTGAGAAAGAATTTGCTATTTCAACCTCAAAATAGATCTTTATTATGTCAGGATGTAAGTTTTGTTGCTGTCTTTGCTATTATACAGCTGTAAATTCTGTGTGAGAATCCATGTTTCACTTACCTGTGACGATGAAAAAAAACTTAAGTGAATTGATATTTTGGATTAAACTATGGTCAATGTCACACATGTTCTAAAAAGAATTGACCAAAGGGAAACATTTTCACTTCGTTTTAAACCGCTGGTAATGTGACCTAAGACTACTTTCTAATTTTAAAGCTATATTACCTCAATTTAAAGTGTCTTGGGGCTGAATCAAAAGAGCAATTCTATAATAGCTCCATCATCTACTACATAGTAAAATGTAGATACTAAGTATGTTCCAACTTTTCCCTCTCTTGAATATTCCTGGAATGTTATTTTCAAACGACTGTTAATCTCACTTCTCCTTGACCAAAAAAAACCCAACCTAGCAAAACAACAACAAAAAAAACCAGCACCAAAAAGTAGAACAAATGCATCCTCATTTCCTATTTTTTTCCTATTGGTTAAATTTTCTTGTTTCATATAAGGTGCAATGTCACACTGGAATGGTTCCTTTGTTCAAAGTAGACTCCAAGGTCTAAACTCATACAAGAGTACTTCACCTCAGGGGATGCCTTCAAGAGCCATCTCTTGTCTTAGATTGTTCACTTCCTTTAAACTTTCAGGAGTATAATTTCTTTTTCCAGGACTGTACATCTGTACATCTCAGCTCTGTCAGTGCAAACTGGTTTAAAAATTCCAGAATTACTGGGAACACAAGGGAAGTCAATAGATGCTGTGATTTTACAAAATCTTTTTTCCTTAGTGACAAAAAAAATCTGTACTCTGTTACAGTTGATTGCTGCTCACATGATGTACTCAAGGTGATTTTTTTTCTTTTCCTGTCTTTGTAATGATGAAATGAGAAGTGTAGAAAAATGAAGAGAAGCAAACTAGGTACGCAGTAAACAGAAAAAGAATATTCAAGAAAATTGTGTTATGGCAATACTGTTCCTTCAACTTTGCAGTGGGCACTATCTATAAAAAACCCTCAGTTTTGTTAAAGCTAATGGGAGGTTTAAATTCCTGCCTCTGTCTATGAGGTAAAAGGCTATTTTTAAGTATGTACTTTTTTTTTCATAGTATTTGAATATGCACAGATGACGAAAGGGCATTTTTAAACAACGTTTTTTGCATTGAGTAAAGTCAGGATGATGGCTACAAAAATAGTTTAGAGTCTTAGGTTTGTTCTATAAAGATTTCAAAGGATTTTGGATTATTATTTAAACATTTCTGGATTGATGTGTATAACTCAGCTGTTTAAAACTATTAGATATGTAATGGAAAATGTGGTACAGGTAAAAATATCTTTAGAAGTATTTTTATTGTTTCTACTTAGAAATGCCTTTCTCAAATAAAAAAGCAAAATAGAATAAAAGTCATTAACATTTCTTGATAGCAATTGTCTATGCTTCATAGGTCTAAAAAAAGTATGCAAAAAGTTATCTGTACATTTGTGTTTACTTAATGCTTTTCTTCCCAGTCAGCTGCAAGCAGTATATACATTTTGGAGACTTCTTTCAGTCTATCCGTTAATCTTTATAATTTGAATCTTATTTGCCGCTGTTTTATTTGTTCTTAATAATTGTGGCACTTTTTAGAATTAATTTTGAGATTAGATTAATGCTATCTGTTTTTAGTTGTCTGTCTTAAACTTTGTAGGTGACGGAAAGAGGTGATCAATCCTGTTCATAAAATGAGTGTTTAAATTAGATGAAATTAAGATCCCTATATCTTCTTATTAATTGCAGACAAGCCTAGAGTACTGTCTTAGATGAGAAGATAATTGGATACATTTACTGAATAAATAAATGTTCTGTTTTGCATTTAGAATCGCTGCTGAGTATGCATTATACATTCATTGTTAATAGTAACATTAAAATTAATTATTTGCCCCTTCTATTAACATGTTTTTATAATCCGGATGTTGCTGACTGCAATGACAGAATTCTAATCTTAAAATGATTAAGTCTATGTATTTGTGTGCTGACTTATTGCTAATATTTAAATAAAGGCCTATTAGCTCTTCAAGAACATTTGTGTAAAATGAGGATTTAGATATGAATTAAAAAAAATCCATGCTGAAAACTTATGGCCAAAATATTTATTTGCCAAAGCTGCCATAACCCTATATTAAAAACTACTGTCATATCCTTTTACTCCCTAAGCAAAGCTGCTACTTTTGTATATGAAGTGCCTTGTAATCTGTTGAATTGAAGAGCTATGTAGGTCTTGAAAATTACTACCACTTTAAATCTTCAGCTTCAATTAACGTCATTAGTGTTTTCTAAAATACTTATTTGGTAATAATAATTTGCTGCTGCTGTATTATGATGTGTATATGTAATTTTGATAACACTTAGGATTTCTATTGGAATAAAGCCGAGACTTTTACTGTCATTGTTAGACCTTGTCCAGATTTCTGCCCTAGCCAATGTAACTGCTACACATTTCCCATAAAAACTACCTTCATCTTGTTCTCCTGATGAGAAAGTTAAGTATGAGGCACAGCTAAGAGGGTAAAATTTCATGAATGTCATTGAACTTGTGGAAAGACATCCTCTTGGAAGTTTAGAATCAATGCAAAGAGGCAGTGAAAGGACCAGGAATGATAGCATGATGGACAAGCAGAGAAAAAGTCTGCTACCCGGGTGACTGAGTCTAGTTGGTTTCCAAGCTGTAGGAGCAGCACTGAAATACATAACAAAAACAATTCCATGCATCCTGTATTTCTACTGAAATTACTAGGGAGGCTCCTATTCTTTTTCCCTTTTCTTCTGAGGGTATGTTTATTTGGAGTTTACATCTTAATGGATGGTTCTAAGCTGCATTTTAATAAACAGGAGGAGAAAATCTAATTAACTGATTTGATCAAATAGATGAGTAGTGAACTGCACGCTTGCTAGGGCATGCCTAGTTGTCTTTGGCTGTTCCCTAATAAGGGTCTCAAAATTTGACATTTTTAGCTAAGATAGCGTTCTTCCAGAATGAATGCTTTAAGCGCTGTTACCAGTCACCTCATAACCGTAACTGTCTTGATGTTGTAGCATTATCCATGTCAAGACTCATAGGAATGGTAAGTTAGGCTGATGGCTGACCTTTCTGAGCTTCATTACATCTGGAACGCAGGCTTTGAAGTTTGTTCCCTTAGTGTGCAAGGAATGTTCAATGATTGTATTTATAGCTCTAGAAATCTTTTTATTTAAGTTCCTCTTACCCCAGCTCCTTAGAAATAATTCTCACAAAATATTATTAGCCTCTGAAGGATGCTTTGGGAAGTCCATACTATGAACATATCCTCATATCATAAAGATTTTCCTTAAGCCTTGACATTCTCATTTTACCTGTTCATTTCCTGCTAGCCAAAATGCCTTAATCTTAAAACATTAAGATTAGTAAAGGCAAAATGTTAAAATTCTGTGACGGCTATTATGCTCAGTACCTAAGAAACTATTTACTCCTTTAAATCCACAGGGTTTTTTTTGTTAGCCTGGGAAGGTTGAAAATGTATCTGTGTCCTTTGAGAACAACTTTGAAAGCAGTTGATAAATTCCTTCAAAGAGGCATGATATGATATAAGGGTGCTGCTGCTTAGTCTTCATATATTTCTTGAATTACAGGGTTGAAACTTCCACTGCAGTCCACGATTTTGCTATGATTGTTAGTATCCCCCCTGTATCTACACTTTTTTTGTGATTTGCTGTACACAGCTTCTCATTAACAATGAGCACTAACAGGATAAGCAAATAGGGGTCCTTTGGAACTCATTACCAAATGATATTTTGGGTGCTAAAAGTTTACATGGGTTCAAAGGAAGACTGAAAAAGCTCAAAGATAAATTTGAGAATTTGTTAATAACTCAAAACTACCTACACTTCAGGAAATCCTTGAGCTAGAAATAGTTGAACACTAGTGGGAGAGGATTAGGGAGAAATACAATCTATGCAGAAGTTTTTGTTGCTCTTCTCAAAACATCTCCTTTTGGCTACAGTTGGAGATGGGATTATCAGGCTACATGGGCTGTTCGTCTGATACACTACAGCTATTCTATGTAGAACAGAACAGAAGCTATGAAACACTGAGAAACTTCTCAACCTGTTTACTGCATGTGCTTTCTGTCCCTTTGAAAAGTCTAGGCTAGATGTATTGACTAGATATAAATGAAAGCATTTATCTGAAGATGCAGCTAATGTGATTCTATTTTCTTTTTTAAAAGATTTTTACATGTGTCAGGTTATCTGTGCAAATAATATTTATTTCTGGAATGTTTCTAATCATCTCAGCTTGAAGGATTAAATTTGTGTGTGAAGTCCCTAGCAGCATTAGGTAGCCTAAAACATCAGCATTTCAATGCAGATGAGAAAAGAACCTGTTTATAGGAAATTCAAAGTACGTGATTTTTAGAATATGGAAGAAAAACAAGTCACAAAAAACAACATGACCATAAATACATCCAGGGATTGTTAGTTACATATGTCTACCAAAACTGTATTATAATGCCTATTCAAAAGCTAAATTATACAAAGCAGGGGTGTTGTATTTTCTGTATGGCTCTAAAAATGTGTTGATATTCAGATGATGGCTATTTATGTAATATAGTATTTAAGCCTAATAAAATCATAAAAGTTTTCTTTTAATAGTAATTATCTTCTGGAATTACCTTCTGATTCTGTGGTTACATTCTGATTATCCTCTGGAAAAGGATGTGATGCTGTACTCGTATCTGGACAACTAACTGTTGAAAAACAGTCTGTCCAAATAGGTGGTTTTGTGGTTTTTAGAAGGAAGTTGTAGCTTTGTAATCTTATGGACCTCATAGTAAACTCATGGGAAACTCTGAAATGTTAGTCATGAAGACTAACATTTATGAGAGAGTGCTTTGGGCTGTGTTTTGGCCAGAGCTTTTCTTCTGCAGAGTCACATTCAAAATGTTGAGAAAATGTTAGGTATAACTGGAACTCTACTGCTGTCAGCCTGGTTCTCACTTTCATGGTGGTGATACCTGTTTCATGTAAGTAACTCTCATGAATAAGGAAGATAGTAGCATATTGTTCTGGAATTGAGGGTAGCTAGTCCATTTGTAAATGAATAAACAAAGGACCATCATACTGTGTTCATGAACATGCTTCCAAAACAGTGTACATCAGTGAGCCACGATACTTTCAGGCCATAAGCTGCAGGGAGCTGTTTGCCTTTGGCATTAGTCCATCCAGCATTGAATATGCCTAATTAATCATATTGAGGACTTCCCAAGAGAGAGGGACAGTATGATATTTACATGTGCTCACAACTAGTGAAACCACCATTCACAGTTGATGGAACAACCATGTGAGTCCTTGGCAGCCTGTTTGCTGCTTTCTCTCTTCATGAGATTGGCTTGTCTGGTGACCGGTGCCTTGATGAGGAGAGAATGGGAAAACCAGGGTTGGAGGGCTGACTTTCCTTTTGTATAGTCTTATTTCTAGATAAGATTTCCTCAAGAATGTATCCCAGACTTTGTCAAGGTTGGCTCAGAGTTGTTTACATTCAGGGAGACCAGTACATTTTTTTTTGAAACTGCATGCCTTCAGCACTGAAGTATTGCATCACATATTGGATAATGGGAAGGCCGTGTCCTTTAGTTTACTCAGTGCAAAGCTATTTAGATAATTTTTACAGCTGTTTGTGTTTCTAGCTAAATGATCTAAAGGCACAATTGTGTCTACTTATATGCCTATCTGGGTGACTCTTACAGAGTATTCTGTGAAACCAGCAAAATGAACGTGCAGTTAATGTTCAGTGCATAGTTAACCAGTTCAAGAGCTTGCTAAAGAATACCTTGATCCTAGATAGCTGTAGGGTGGTAATGTGGCAGCATTTTTACCAAACATCATATAGCCATAGTGGCACTTAAATGTGATGTGACATTTGAATCGTGGGGGCACCAAAAGGATGGTACTACTTTGAGTTATTTATGATATCAGTGAGTGTATAGGTGTGAACTCTGTTTATATTGGGGGAAAAAAAAAGTTACTAACAAACAGAACTTTAGCAAGACTGAAGCGAGATGGGAACATTTGTTCTGGATGAGCCTCTGAGGGAAGCACTGCATGAAAGTAGATATGCTGGACTGCTGCTGATGGTAGCTGGTGATGATTAGTGAGAGAATTTGTAATTCCATGGTAGGAGGAGTGTGGTGAGAGGCAGTAAGGACAGGGAACCTGGCAACTGACGAAACCCAACAGAGATGGAATGGAAAGGTGCATATGAAAGAGTAAAGCTAGGGGCTTTACTACAAGAAACAAAGGGCTTCTGTAGTTCTACCACTCTGTAGAATTCATAAAGATGTTGCTCATGTGAACATACATTGCCCAGCACTTTCTTGTAAGTCCTCTTTATTAGCAGGTTTTTGTACTTGAAAGGAAACTGATATTGATGACTAAAGATGATGTTGCACAGAGCACCCCACAAACTCCTTTCCGTGAAGCATGAAGAGGGTAGGGATTGTGTGTGTGTGTGTGTGCCCTTTATAGGCACTCCAGAAGCAAAAAAATTGCCATAGCTTATGCCAGTTTCTCACCCACAGAACGAATATTCATATAGGCAGTATAACTTGAGAAACTTTCTCTTAAAGAGAAGTAAACTTTTTCCATCAAGTGGCAGTGTAGTTGTAGAAATAAGTGTACTAGTAATATAATTTAGGTTTCTTTGAGCTGAAGCTTGGGTGTTATGTAAAATGCTTGTACCTGTCAGTCATTTGTTCTTTTCATAAAATGTTAGATTTCATAATATACACGTAAAATGTAAATGTACATACTTGCACTTACAAGCCTATTTGTATATCTCTTCTAAAACTTAAATACTAGACATATTGTCAAAATGCTGCAACTCTTGGCTGATATTTTGACATAAATACTACTGCATGTGTATGCATATAATCTAATTTTGAGTTTTGATGTGAAACTTGTCATCTGGAATTGTTTTCATGGATATTCTAATTGTTTCATGGAAAGCGTTCGTTGCCATGGGTAAACAGATATAGAAGTGCACTGATTCATCTGATTCATCCCTTCTGAAATTTGCTTCATGTTTTCTCTGATTTCTCTGAGATCTTAACCTTTTCTTTTCCAGAAATATAATCTAGATCATAAGTTTCAAGATGCTTCAAAAAGTTACATCTTCCTATTTTAGCTTGGATACCTTGCTGGAGTCACCAGAATTGGTTGTGGGTTGTAGAGAGGGGAAGAATTTGTCCCATTCAAAACCTTACGGGAAGGGGAGAAAGTTTTGTTTGTGCAAAATGGTGCCATGAGTAGATGAAAGTTGAAATCAGATGAAATTAGAAAGATGAAATTAGAAGCCCTAGTCCTTGTGTTGTCTTCATACACCACTCACTTCAGGCAATTAACTGACTCTTGAATCTCTGAGTATACTCAATATAGACTGTTTCTCTAAATAGTAGAGGATGAACACAGTGTGACTGATGTAAATCCCGCGCCCCTGTGAAATGCCCAGAATTAGGTGGAGTGAAGCCTCAATTGATACGTTAATTCTAAGATTTTTAGACCTAAAACCATGTGAGGAAATATTGTATCTTTTTTGTCTGTTGCATGTTCATCTAGGACATTTTTGTTTTTACAAGCAGTGTACTTTTTAGAAGCTAGTGGGGCTGGGTTTTTTGGTTTTAGTTTTGTCCCTTATGACACTCTGTTCCCACTCACAAGTTGTGAAATCTGGGTCTAATTTCTGTGTTATGTCAAAGTTCTGGGCTTTTTTCAAAGTATTCTATACACATAGATAAATGGGGTACATTTCAAGTTTGTTTTGTTGGTGCCAGATGAATGCCTCTTTTCAGAGAAGGAAAAAACTTTTTTAGGTAGTGCATTTGCTACAAGGCACCTGTATTATTAAAGTGTGCAGATGAACAGAAAGTAGTTTACATGCTACAAGTTAGAAAATTGCTACCTTGTAGTAATTTGTTTGCCTGCCGGGACTCTCCCCCTACCCTCCCGCCTCACCCAGCATTTTTTTACTTTGTAAAATAATCAAATCTTCCATTTTGTCCTTTGTCTCAAATGGTTATCTGTTTATACAAAACAACTGTATTAAACAGTTTTAGTTTATCCATTAAAGTAAACAAAAATAATTGCCTTTTTTATTGCTAAATTGATATCTTTTGGCAGAATTATTTGTGAATTATTTTTAAAGATGGTTTTTACATTTATCTTTGTAAGTCTCTTTTGTTATGCCAGCTGTCTAAATCTTTTCATAAACTTCAGTTAAAAGAAACATATTTTCCATGATTATTTTAAAATATAATGTTTACTGGAAGGGAAGTCTAGTGAATTCCCACAGATGAAGTGTGAGTGTATTTCTCCCACTTGTAAATGAGTTCTTATTTCCTACAGTACATATTCTGGTACCACAATGAGTCATTTTCAACATGGTTTAGTTTAGCTTCTAAAACATTTAAAAACTTGGCAGATACATGTAAATGAATGTTACATCCAGTTTTAGAAACTGCTTCCAAATAATATTTTACTAACATGATGACTGTGAATAGACCTTTCAGAATGCAGAAGTATCCTTTGTGATAAGCCTAAAAGCATTGCAGAGGTCTTACTTTTATTTGGTTTGTTGTTTTTTTTTTTTACCTTTAGCATGTTTTGGTTTAACCATCCTTTAAAATAAGGAAAATACTTCTGTAAAAAAGCCTTAAGGTTTACAGGCAAAGTATTGTGAATGGAGTATGTTAGCTAGGCAAGTGATAGCTTTCTTTAGGTATATGAACTGAATTTTGCAAAATTTCATGCTATTTTATTTTACAATTTTTCAATTTTGTAACTTTTTCGGAATAAATATAGTGCCACCTCTGTTTTAATATGATATTGTTTAAGGTTACATATACCATTCCACACTTTATTCTCTTTCCTAGTGTGTTACCTTGACAGTTCAAAAATTAGAATTGAACTCAAGACTAAATAGTTTGTATGATTAAAAGGAGCTTATGAGTAATGGGGGTGGAGTGGGGGAAAAATGTGGGAGGCAGACCACGCATACTTAGATTTTTAAAAAAAAAGGGGGAAAAAAAACCCAAATAAACAAAAAAACCCCAAACAAACAAAACCCAACTTAAAATCACCAGTTTTCCATTTGTGAGAAAGTTTATTTTCATTTCTCTATTACTTTAAGAATATTTTTTATTTTGAATTTTGTCCTGTCTTTCTGGTATCTGGAACATTTATTGTAATGGGACCTTAGATATTTTAGTCACGTGTTGATACCTATGCTTAGACACACTCACATTTCTGCAGTCTGGGTTTGATACCATCCTAATTTTTTTCCAATTGTTGGCAGCATTTGTCTTGGCAGTTTAATATGCATGGTAGGGATAACTTTGCAAGTCCATGATTATTCTGTTCCAACTTTAACCATCTGTATGTTGTCCACGATGCAACACCATGTTATCAGTAAGTTCTTACTGTAATTACCACCCTTAAAAATTTCTTTGGCTTTTTATTGGACTCGGAAGAAGATGGGGAAAGCATTTAAAACTTGGATTACTGAGTCTTTCACTTAAAGATTTCCTGGAATCCCTTTTCCCTTAGTTCTGTGGTATAACAGATAAAGGAAACCTATTTCAAAACCCTTCTTTCCCCCACCCCTCCATCCCCAGTTGGTCTTAAACATGTTAACATTTCATCAAAGAGAAATTGAAAAAAGGAGGGAGAGAAGTTAGTTTAGGGGATTGAGAGTCTTAATTATTTTGTCAGACAAATACAAATAGCATTTGTAATTTGTACAAATTTGTATTTGTAAGCATTTGTCAAATGCTGGTCATAAAATCGAATGTGTTTTTTTATGAAGTATGATATACTTTATATTCTGCACTTTTTTTCTTTAATAGACTTTGCTGTCTTCCATGATTGGGAAGGATTTTGATTGACAGAAGTTCATTGAGATTATGTAGGTCTAGAGTTGTGATTATACACAGGATTAGATCTGGTTAATGAAACTACAGAAGGTAGGAAGGTACCATGCTCTTTCAAAATCTTAGCTATCTTACAGTAACTCTTAGAAGGGTTACCACACCCAAATGAAGAGGAAACTTGCATTTGTCTTTTTAGAAAAAAGGGGACAAAGGAGAGACAAAAATTGGATAATATACCATACCGTTTCTGTAGTATAAAATGCATGTAAGTCTCTTGGGGACTAAACGTGGCAGCACCATTAAACAAACTATCCAATAACTGTACTTATAATGTAATACATGGTTGATAAGTACAGGTTTTGCACTTGCTAATGGCTTTCCAGCAGGTTGTCATAGTGATATCTGAGGGCAGATTTTCCTTGATTAGAGTCCACTGAAGTCTTACCAATACCTCCTGTTCTCAAGCACCACCTAACCTCAGAGGCACTTAAAATCAGTTTGCATTCCAAGTTGGAGCACATCTAGGTAGAGGTCCCTGTGCATGCTCGGAAATCTCCTGGTTTGGAAAGCTAAGTGCTTATTTTGATATGGGTAGGGAGGTGCTTGAACTCTGTTCAAGTCCCTGAAGGGCCTGTTTTTGTTAGATCATGGCTAACTCATTCAAAAGCATTGAGTTCACTCCAGAACACTGTTATAAGAGGAGGTAATGGCTAAGCTTGCCTCTTTTGTAACGTGCTTTGAGCACTCGCCCAGGAAGTTCAAGACCTTTGTCCTTTCCCTTTCAGTCTCCCTAATTATTTAGACAAGTTTTGGTATTACCTGGAAGTTATGTCGCTTTGCCCAGAATTATTTGCAACAAGTGTTGATATACGTAATGCATGAGTTAAGAAAAATGCCCGAAAGAGGAAAAAGAAGCTAATTTGGGGGAGTTTTTGGTGAAAGCCCATCATTCAAATCCTCAAAAAAATTATAAAAATGCAATCAAAATATAACTTTTAGACTTTTTTAGCTATGTTAATTGCCTTTTGGATTTCTTTTTCCATTATTAAAAAAAAAAAAAGGCAAAAAACCCACAAACCTACAAATGTGGATATTGGCAATAAAGTGGTTACCTATAAGGTTTATAAACATAATTTTGCAAGTAAGCCTTTTGGATCATTGCTTCTTTTGTCTTTTTATGTAACCATCTTTTCATAAATTAAACTTTGATCTCTACTGTTCCTAGCGGAAGCTATTCTAGTTGTCATGTTCAGATAGAGTTTTAATTTCTGTTCTAAGATTATTTTCTCCTGGTTTGTAACAAGGAGTTCTGGTGCCAGCATTAGTCCTTAAATATCTGTTGTTTTGCCCTCTTAAAATCTTAGTCAGACTTTATTTTCCTAGTCTGTAGATTATCTGACTTCTCATGGGATAGATTCCTTGTTCTCTTGAACATCCAAGTACCATTTCTTTTAATCTTGACCTTCCTTCAACACAGATAACTGGAATTCTGAACAATGTTTCGATAATTTCCTGCTCTATCTTGTATGATACCATCATTTCCATTAGATGTACCTTAGTGATTCCTGGAACTGTATGTCTTTTGCATAGTTGGATCATGTTAGCAGTTTAGTTATCCTGATATCATGTAATGAATCTAGATTCTTTTCCTCAGTCCGTTCTGTCTTCTAAGCATCTGGATGAAAAGAGACACCACCTTAAGTTTTCTAGCCCCGCTCTGAGTCATGGATTTGTATATGCATTCTTCTTTGGTTTTGTGATTATGCTACTAATGTAAGAATCACACTTTCCAGCATATCAAAGGGGCACATCACTCTGGAAGATGTGCAGTCTTTCTGCTCCAAGTACTCAACATGAGATACAACTCACCTAAATGTAGGTATGCTCAGCATGGGCATCACAAAGGAGTTGCAAGCGTCGAAGATATCATTATAGTAAGTGGAGACTTAGTAAGCACAATAAATGGGGTTTGGCGAACCATTCAGCTGACCAAATAAAGGTTGCTGCTTCAGGGCTGCAAAGGGTTCTCTTTATAACCTTTTGACTGCAGTGACTAGATTTCTACCAGTCATACTGGGAACCTAACTTACGGATAAATGCCTAAGCCTTTCTAAACTCTGATTTACAAAATCACAGAATGATTGAGGTTGAAAGGGACTTCTGGAGGTTATCTGATTCAACTACTCCACTCAAGCAGGGCCACCTGGACTAAGTCCAGACGGCTTTTGACTATATCTATGGATGGAGACTCCGCAACCTCTCTGGGCAACCTGTGCCAGTGCTCAGTCACCCTCACAGTAAAAAAAAAAAGTTTCCTGATGCTCAGATGGAACCTCCTGTGTTTCAGTTTGTGCCCGTTGCTTCTGCTTCTGTCACTGGGCACCACTGAAAAGAGCCTGGCTCCATCCTCTTTGCATCTTCTTAGTGGTCTTAAATGTACACAGCGCATGTAGCAATGAACTATATCATCTAAGCAAACAACGGAGTCTTTAATGTAGAGCTGTAAGTAGTAGTCTGATGATACAATAAAAGATAACGTCACATGAATGTCAGTGAATCTCTACAAACTTAAACCCTACAGCACTTCCATAAAGGAAGTGTTTGAAGCATTTTAGAATTAGATTTAGCAAAATTCACTTGATGTGAGATACAAACCCAGTCTTATGTCAGTAAGATAAGAGTAGATTGGCTGTAAGTAGATTTTATTTCTATTTTCCTGTCCCACCTTCCTTTCCTACAACATTCTTTAGACTGAGAGGTGATGTGATTGCCTAAGCAATAATTCCTGAAACATGTTTTTAATCTATATTTTTAATTTTTTTTTTCAAATCTTCAGCTATTCAATGATGTATTAATAGCATACAAAACCTAAATTGCTTAAAAAAGAAATTAAGTAGGTTTCAAAAATTATCGTTTTATCTCTGGCGTATGATACTAATCAATGTGAATTTGCATTACTGGATTGCAGGGGAAAAATAACATTTGTCAAATGTGCAAATACTTGCAAGTTGATTCCTTTTTCTTAGCATTTAATGGTTCATACAAACCTGTCAAGGCATTTTTTTTTCTGTATTAGCTAGTTATGAAAAAGCATAAAACAAGTCACACGGGTTTCTCTGTAATTTTTGTACTTGCATAAGTTTTAAATTTTCTGTATATTTTATTTAGCAGCTACCAGATTTAATTGTTATGAAATTGTTGACTAATGTTACTTTTTTGTAGAAATTGTAGAAATATGTAGGCTTTAATCATATTTGTTTTGCTAAATGCTAGTCATATGGACTATCATTTTGTGTCCTGTTAAACAGAAAATGTTTCATCTCTAAGAATGCCTTTTTAATATACTCTGAATTTTAGGAAGAGAATAGTATACAGTATGTTACAGTTCAAACAATAAGCTTACCTTTTACTTGCCTGCTACAGTTTAATATTTTATCTATATATGTAATAGCTTGTCTGTGAAATGATTAGACATGTTTAAGTGTCACTTAAATTATCTCTTACAATATTAGTACTTATTATTTTTCCATAATATTTACAGTTCCAGCACTTTCTGTACTTACTTGCCTTGGCCTTCCTACTCCACTTACCACCCTACAAAATAAATCTTTGTATATTCAAATCGATGCCAAGATGCCAGCAGTACAAATTATAATGTATGATTCATATTACAAACTCTTAGAGCATTTATTGGTGCGCTAGAACGTTCCTATGAAATGACAGTCGGATAAATTTATGTATGTAAATGTACGATCACTCGAAAAAATCCATGATTTTGCTTGTGTGCGCATTTCATATCAGTTCAATGATCTTTAAATGTGGTTAGAAAGTAGTCATTTTCTGTTAATGCCACATTAATGCTAAAATAGTAAATGAACCATTTAAAAACAATCTTCTGAAATACTGAACTAAATTTGTTTGAAAATTAGAACCATGATATGTTTTCCAAAATAAAAATTAATTTTGTGTATCTGTGGAGGGAATATAATGAAGGAGGATCTTCTAAAATAAGAAAAAGAAATTTTAAATGGTAACTGAAGTGTGATTATGCCAAATGAAAGAATAGTTTGCCTATATGACACTGATGCATATAAATGGTTTTCTAGATCTTGACAAAAATCTGAGTTCTAGCCCTACCAACTGAATTGTGCTCCAGACCTCTTCTTTGCTATTTTTGTCCTTTTTTTACATTACAATTTCAGAAATGTCATCTTTATTGCATGCTAATAATGATAATACTTTGAGAACTAACAATACTTATATAACTAATGATATTTTGAGAAGGCCTTGAGAAAAAGATCTTTTTTTTTAATATAATCCAAAAAACAGACACACAATTCTACTATTGAAACTCAGTGGCAAAAGAAATGGCAGCTTGATTTCTTAATCACAGAGAGTGAAAGAAACATATTTTAAATAGTACTTGAGAAAGGTTTCTTTTCTCTTCTTGAGTCACTTCAATGTCAAATGGTCTTTTTTTTTTTTTTAAAATCTGTTTTGCTACCTGGTATTCTTTTGAACAGTCCCAACCACTAAATATCTTTTTTTTTTTTTTTAAGCTGTATAAACTAATTTTAAGTCAGTGAGAAATGTAGAATGGGATTTGTACATGCCATTAAAACTGTGACGATTTGAGTTCATAGGAGAATAGTACCAGAACACTAAGTATGGTTACTTTTGTTGTTGTAATTTAAGTATGAAATCTGACAAAGATATTTGCAATAACAATAGGCTTTTCTTTATTAAATCCATAAAAATAAATGAATATGCAAGTTACAATTCTCCTTCTAGTGCATATTTTAATTACTTTCATCTCTGCAAAGTTTACAGTCCTATTTTCTGTCTCAAGAGTACCGAATACTGCAGTATGCTGTTTATTTTATTAATCATATTGCATACCGTATTTGATCATGATCTGAGAGATGCATTGAATTACTTTAAACACATGCTTTAGATTCCTATAGGTCCATAGTACAGTTGTTGAACATACCCTGCATTTCTAAAGAAGCAAAAAAAGATAGCTCACATTCATACAAGAGCTTGCTTCCAAGCCAAGAATGACAGATGCTGTTACAGCTGAGAAATGTGGTGTTTTAGAAAAACACTCAAACAGTAGTTAACTTAGGTCAAAGTAGAGAAAATGAATTTAAGATGCCTTTATCTAGGCTGGAGTTAAAGGTACTTGAGGTGTGGATGTTGGTTTTACTAACTGTCAAGGATTATGTTCCAATTCAGTAAATCTGCAATATCTGAATGAAAGAAATAGTTCTAGTCTCTGCTTTTATTAATTTCAAATGTGCCTAATTTCTTGTATTCCTTGTTTTAAGTAAATATATTTGCAAGATTTTATATTATTGTTTGTATTTTCATATTGTAGAGTATGTGTAAATGATAGCATACTAAGGAATGGTGAAGAGGGGAGTTGTCTGTACATAATCCAAACTTTTGTGGCCTGGATTTGACTTTACTGTGCCAAAGCAACATATTTGTCCTATTTTAACATTGACGTGATAAGCTACAGTCTAAATTCATTCCGTGTGCTACAGAGAATAATTCGCATGAGAGATTGATTGTCATTTTTAGCAAGAATATAAGATAACAGAGTAAATGGAAATTTGAAAAGTAAAGGGAAAGTATTAATAAGACAGAAGTACTGGATTATATAGCATCATGTATAATAATTCTATGTATAGCTTTAATACACACAAGAGAGGTAATAGCACAGACTCAACAGTGTAGCACAATGTACCAAAAATTCTGGCACACAGTATTGCACTGAAGTGATGACAATTTTGATTCCTAAAATCTTAAAAATGTGTATGGCTTTACTTAAATAAGAAAAATAGTTGTTCTGACCTTACAAAAAAAAAAAAGTCCCTAAACATGGCATAGAAGTAATAACTTCTCAAATCTGTCAAAGTCATTAACTTTACAAATCTGCAAGTGATTCTTTACAGTCCAGCAAGGAAACTTGGGAAAGGTATTTCTTGGCACTGACAAAGTAAATCAACACATCTATAATGGGTGAAAAAGGTATGATTCTGCAGTTGTAACAAGTTTTATTCTTCAATTAATTTATAATGTTGTGTGTGGTGGTAAGTGGCAAATAACCAATAATTCATTTGGCTTTAGAAAGAGTTTATATTTTATATAAACAAGCAAATTTTGTTGAATTGTGTTAATTCTGTGGCTAGGGAACAGAGATTCATAAAGAACAATTTCTTCTATTTTGAAGAAGCAGTTTTCAGATGGGATAAAATGCTAAATATTCTGTATCGTCCCAGTGTTGGTGTTACAGGCAGAGTTGAATTAGCTTGATATGTTTTATTACTCTGAAGGGGCGAATTTCCCTTGAAAGTTCAAAGAAAATTGTTCAAACAGTTTAAGCCACAGGCCACTTCAAAATAATCCCTGTTTAGAATTTGACACATATCTAAAATACTGTTATTTCAAAGCAGATTATTTTTTACTCTTACCTACATATTTCATTTCCAACAAGAATTAGTTCAGGAAAAGTCCTGTGTTTTATGTGGGTCAAAGAGCTGATCTCTGTGGTTACTTTTGGCTATATCTAAGACTACACATACCCAGTTCATTGTTGGTTTAAGTGTATCTGATCTAGCTTTATACTAGTCTGCTCATATACTGTTACTAGATTCAGCACAAAGTGAAGACTAATTTACTGTTCTCCTTAGCTGATATATTGACTGGAGTCTTGGAAAATGCTCTTCATTATTGAAAGCCCAGACCACTTTTTGATAACTTGCTGTGGCCAGAAGAATTGCAAATCTTAGCAGCATTCAACCAGAAGTAACAACTTTTTAATGAAATACTGATTCCCTTAGGTATTTGTCTCCACATAGGTGCATTCACACACTCAAGTCTAAGGACAGTTTCCTTTGTTTATCAGTATTCATGCAAATAATCAGCAGTCCTGTGTTCTCCTGCTTAGTCCCTTCAACATGCAGCTGAGGATACAGAGCATTAAGGTCCAGAACTATACTGTGATTTCTACTTTTTCTTCACTTCTCCACAGGTGTCATCTCCACCGGTAGCTTTCTCATTGAAGGTAACTTTCTCAAATTTGACACTCATGTTTTTTGCTTAATCTGCTTTAAAAAGGGAAAATTAACATGTCTTGAAAGGTCCAAAATACTGACAAAAAAAAAAAGCTGTTATTAAAAATTTCAGAAAGAAATCTTCTTGTGAAAGAGTCTGTGAGCTCCTTGACAAAAACAGGAAACCTGGATGGAGGTCCTGTTTTGATTAAAAGTGTTTTTGATCTTCACTTGCTAAAATGTTCACTCCCATGACAGTGACCATCTGCTGATGTAAGGCTTAAGCTTCACTCTGGAGGACAGTTTACACTTCCGTATCCCTAGAACTTAAAAACAGGAAAAAATATTCACTAAGTCTGCTGACTGTAAGTTCAGTATCATTATATGAATAATGATGGGGTGACACTATTTTCATATCATTTACTAACTAGAGTCAAAATGAGATCTCCTCACTTAGGAATAACTGATCAAATGGAATTGGTTCATCAACTGACAGGAGTGTTGAACACATTAATAAATAGGATTGCTTATTCCCAGTTAAAAGATAATTAAAGTGATGAGTGTTGATTTAAGAGCTATTTTCAAAGAACTTGGAGGTAACACAAGATTGGTCATTTTACCTTAGACACTGACAGGAAGTAAGTGTAAATCTTTCTTCAAATTTGGACAAATCAGGAATGAATTTGAGAAGTTTTTTTATTATTATTATTTCCTAGCTAGGAAAATTGCTCAGTGTTTTTCCGATATTGCTTTTGCTGACCAGAATCATCTGTACAGTAAAACCCCAAAACCCTGTAACAGTGGATATTCTGCTAATGGAAATAAAACTAATGAAGTTCTTATAATAAGACTTTCTACATAGAAGTTGAGGGGACTGCTAGTATTCTTGAAAATTTTGCTTTGAAATTGGGTCAGATTTGTCATGTAAGCCTCGGATCCCTCCCCTATCAGGAGGACTGCCAGATTGTCAGAAGTAGAGTTTTCCTGCTCATCACAGGCATTGGGTAGCCTGATACGAGGAAGTATTTGTTAACGTGTGTGGCTGAGTCAGTCAGCTTCTTGACTTATTTTAATGCTAGGTTGCTGACCCTTTTTGAGGTTATGTGACTGGTGCTTCATTACATACTGTAGTTTCAAATTTTTGGGCCTTTAACTGTGTCAGGCAACAAGAAGAATTTCCCTCATTCTTCTGCAGTGAAGTTCTATGCCGCTTGTAGCGCTGACATGCTTTCATTTGATGTTAATAGACTCAAAACTTTTAAATACTTTGTGTGTAGCAGACTGATCCTAGAGAAATTTGATGTGTCAGAGCTTTTTCACTGGATGAAAAAGCTCTAGTGTTCATAATCCTAATCTAGTAGGCCCTGTGTCACAGTGATGGTTCGCAGCACAAGTTGACCCCAAGACTTCCACTGCTGTGTTTTAACTCCTGAAACCCTTCGGCTTTGTGTTGCTTTCAGGATGATAATTCTGCAGTTCTTATTAGAGATTCCCTACCCATGCTCATGATGTTTTTGTGGGGAATATGAAATCAAATTTGCCTGTAACTGTTCTTCAAGGTGTGTTTTCTATATGCACACTCACAGGGCACCCTCTTTATTGCTTGCCTTTGAATATCCATTTATGGTTAACAGGAGTTCTGAGATTGGGAAGAAGTGAAAATATGGGCCAAACTCCATCCTGTTTATTTAAGAGCAATCAAAGTATTAGACTGCGTGCCCCATTAGTGTTGCTAAGACAAGAACACTTCAGTATAATGTACCTATAAACATTGCAACTTCAAGAACAGCTGACAGTAAGCAGATTTTCTTGTTTTCTGAAAGACTGACTCCATTTTAACTTAAGGCAAGTTGAACTATTACCCTATTAAGTGGTTTTAGATTAAGCTTAGAATCTGGTTCCAGCCTGGTTCAGACTTTAGCAATTGAAGAATGGAATGCTGAGAATGGAGCTGAGAGTGGAAAAGAGTTTAAAATACTATGGAAAAATATTAAACACCTCCATCTACTTAAACCTTCTTGTAACAAAGAAGGCAAAAGAATTACGCATCACACAAAATAAGGTTAACTAAAGTACAGTAGTAACTAGACTGTTTTTCAGTCATGACCTAAGTATTCACACAAACCTCTCAACTAGCATGGTCAAGCTGAACTGCAACAGTTCATTCTTCAAATTTTAAAGGAAAATTAACTTTTCTTATATATATAAGTCCCCATTTAGTGAAAGTCTTTCTTGTAAACCATAAGAATACAAAGGGTTAAACCCATGTTTTAACATCCTGTTCGGTGAATGGGTTCCTTTGCTTTTATCGAAGGAGTTAATGTTAACAATACGGCTGTGGTAGAGGGAACTTTCCATCTGCTCTTCAGTGAGTACAGGAATTGCATCTTCACTTGGTTTGTTAGTTGCATGATAGATGTAGTCATATTCTGGGACTCCTAGCAGAAAGAATGGATGACAACAGGGATGAAATGTTACAAGCACTGAACAGACAGACTAGTGGGAGCTTTCTCTCCCTATTCCACACTAAAAAGAAGTCTACTTTGATATGCTACAATCTAAATGTTAAAAAGAAAAGGTTGTAGTCTCCAGGTACGCACTTGCGACAGGGAATATTTGGAGATCAGGAGCGTCTTGTCTACAAGTCCTGTTAGGGGAAAAGACCTGAAAGGACAAATGTTTATTTTCAAGTCTACTACAAGAAGAAGAAGGAAAATTATATTTCTCAGATGTGATTATTGTGGGGATTGTTACAGTTCAGCTGAAGAAAGAATTGTTTAGATGGTGAGAGAGAATGGGGAAAACGGGGTGGGAAATACAAAAATTAAGACAAAGTTATGTAGGAAGGGAGAAAAGAGCTGGATGTAATTAGAGGAAGCAGAGAAATAGAAAACTTGATTAGTCCAAGAATTGTATGCACTAAAATAAATAAATTTCAGTGCTTTTTGCTGTAGTCTCTCAGGAGCTGGTGATAGTTATATGGCATTTAAGACTTTTCTTAGAAGGTATGCTTGAAACTTCCATTGCAAAGCCTGTTAGTATCCCCAGAATTCATGAATTCTGATTTCCCTTTCTTATTTTCAAACCTGGATTTTGGCTTCTCTTTTTAAACTGCTTCCCACAATACTACTTTTCTCCAATTAATAACTTCAGTGGTAGAAAAAGTAGAAAAACTGTATAAAGGCAGTTTATACAGTGTGTCTGTTTATAAAATTTTTGTTAAACTGCTCAGACGACTGATAAAATATAGAGAAAGTAAAGTTGTGAAAGTAAATATGCTCGAGAGTGGAGACAGCTTGGAGTTAACTGATTATTTTTCAAAATAGTTACTGCATTTCTGAAGTATTTTAAATTTTCACATGCCTCAGCAGGTAATACAGGATAATTTGATAACTGAAGAATTTATTGGGATAGGCTGCTTTATAGAAAACTTAGATTCATTGAAGTTTTTCCTGCTTAGAAATGAAGAGAAATGAGATTGTTTCATTAGTGTCATAAAAAACTTGGTGATTTATCTGTTCAGGATTCATTTATTACTCTGCTTGAAGCTTTTAAGAACATGCAGAAAGTGACTGTAGCTCCTTCTTTTTGTTTTGGGCTTTAAGAGTGTCTTCCATATTCTCTTATGCTATTGATGCTGTTGTCTAAATGTGTTTATTGTTCTTACAGTATATTCAAAAGATTCTCCTATTGATTTGAAGGACTTGTGCAGTTTGGTTAGTATAGTATACAACATTTTACTATTTGATAGTTGTCTCTAAAGCTGAAATGCAGTTGATGAGTTTGTTTCTTAAGTCATATGGATGACTTAAATGAGAGGTCCTCACACTGTCTCCTTTGTAATGTTAATGTGTTCCCGTTACTGTCATTGCTTAGGAAAGCATATTTCACATATCTTAGACTTGAAAGAAGACAGATCCAGTAATGCTCCCCTACCTGTTGCTTGTCTGTCAGTCATTTTAGTATCCTTTGATTATGTAAAACCCATCTCTGCTTGCTGTTACAGTTATCGTGTCTTTCTATGCTTTGCTCTTCGAACACAAACTTCCCTGAGCTGCCCAGTTGCACTGAGGTATGCCTGATGGCCTGCAGGCAGCTTAATGGAAGTTTCTTGAAGTTCTGAAAGACAAATGGAAATCCGTGTATTTTTCCAGTATCATACTTATTTTAAAACAACTGCTGGAAGTACAATTATAGTAGTCTTTGGTACATGATTTTTAATAGTTTAATAGCTTTTCTGTAGCGTTTAAATGCTAATAAGGAAATGCAAATTATCTTATGTGTGACTACACATCATCCTTCTTGTCTTTCAAGGGAACAAACGTTGTCTTGTAAACAGCAAGCTCAGTATTAGCCAGCAGTGCACCCTGACAGCATCCTGGGCTGTATTAGCAGGAGAATAGTCAAGACATCAAGGGATGTCCAGTTTTGGGACATCCAATACAAGAAACATAATCATAAACCAGCGTGGTCGGGGCTGGAGCACTTGCCCTGTGAGGAGAGGCTGAGGGGGTTTGTTCAGTCTGACCGCTGGAGCACTTAACAGCAGTGCCCCCAGTGCCTGCAAGGAGGTCACCAGGAAGATGGAGACAGCTCCTTCACAGCGGGGCATGGTAGGAGGACAAGAGAACAGCAGTTGCAACAGGAGATTCCAACTTGGTATAAGAAAACAATTTTTCATTACAGCCAAGCATTACTGTGGGCAGTCTCCATCCTTGGGAGTTTTCAAGACCCAAGCGGCTAAAGATTTTGAGCATCCTGGTCTGATTTCATAGCTGACCTTGCTCTGAGCAGGATGGTGGACTAGATATCCCTTCCAACCTGAATTATTCAATAATTCTGTTTTGCATTTGCATTGCTGAGATCTTGTTTTTAAGGGGTAATTTTACTGGGGAATAAATGGAAAATTACGCAGCAATGTGCTGGCCTCTTCTATTTAGTTTTTGCTTATTTCTTAAGTCACTGCAAACAGCAAGGCCCTCCATTATATTAATTCTTAGAGGAGAAGTTGCTTTGCTGTCCGTCATTGCTAACTGTAGCGCTTTTAGGAACCCATCCTTGACAGATAACAAAGTATGCCTGTACTTTGAACTCTGCTTATCAGGAAATCAAACCTGTTATGTATGATATAAAGGACATACCAATCATTTGCTAAATTATGGCAGTTTGAACCCTAACCTTCTGACCTACTCTGCCAGACTTTCAGTGGGGAACATGGAGGTCAGGAACAGTCTCTCTGCTGCTATAGTAGTTTACATATATCTTTTCTTTTTCAGATGTCAGAGGAGCTTTGTCTGATGTTCGCCCTGTCTCAAAATATTTGTCCCTACTTTCTCATTCTCTCCCAGTCGTTTTCTGGGAGGCTTCAGTGATGACATTTCCTTCTCTTATTTTTTCCTTGCTGATCATCCAAAAAGCTTCTTTTTTTCATCCCTGTATAGTTTTATAGTGAAATTTAGTTTTGATATTAGTAATTACATACAAGTTACATTTGTGGAATAAAGAACTTGAAAATTTGTGTGTCCATTTCTGACTGTTTTAAGGAGGTATATAGCATTCCAAACATTTTTCTTGTGTTTCTGTCTGTCTGTGTTTTTAGTGCTTTGTAGATTTTATTTGTTAAAAGGAGAGATATATTTTAGTGTTGCTGTTGTCACTTAGATAACTGCTGCTCTGTCAATCATTTAACATTGACTTTTTCCCTTTTTGCATTTATGGAATTAAAAACCATACAGTAATTACCTTTTATTAAGTATATATTTACATCTAAAAGTGTCTTAATGAGTTTCCTATTAAATCAGGAACAGCAGCGTATACAACAACAGACAATAAATGCTATTGTGAAGGTAGAGGATAAGATTGCTGATACATGTTTAAGTTTCTTCTTAAACAGTGTGGAATTTTTTTATCTTTCTAATGTGCAAAATGTGACTTGAACTTCAAGATTCAGACTGTTATCTTTGTTACTCTTTTCAGTCTCTGAGTTTACTGCAAAAGTTTTATCAAAGTTGTACGAGATGGTTAATTGCCTTTTGCTCAGTAGTAGAGGACTACAACACATCTGTATACCCATTGCATGACCCATAATATTATTTCAAAATATCTTTGCAATCCAATTTTAATGTTCTGGTTTTATTAATTTTAGCAGTTTATTAATTTTAATAAACTGCTCACGCAACCTAGTTTGTAGGAAGAGTAGCAATGGGAAAGGATTGGAGAGAAAAGACGACTCTATGCAATTTACAGATCAATGTGTTCACAATATAAATAATGTAAATGAATAGAAAAGGCAACAAACTTTGTCAACATGAACACCCAGAGAGTTTATTTCCTTGAACCACCTTCCCCTTGTTTGTTTATGTTTTAGATTTGATCAATATGTGTATATCAAAAGTTTTCAGTAGCTTCTTTTCAGTGTCTGCAGAGGTTTAAAGTTTGTGACTGAAGATAGTTTTTTTTTAAAAAATAGTCAAAATGTCTACTAGCTTTAGCAAGGAAGGTTTTATGATTTCTTTCAGAGTTCGGGGTTTGTGTGTATGTGTGTATACTTATGCATGCATGTGAATATTTGGATGCAGTATTTTTTTTTTCACAGTGACAGCACTAGTGTGGATCGATTACTTAAAGAAAAAAGTCTATTCCCTGGAGAGGATCTACAGCATGTTGGGAATATTGACTGATTGTTTACCTCAAGAATGTCACGTAAATTTGTTAGTTTAGTTATAGTTATGTCAAGTTTCTTTAATTATTAGTCTTACATTTGTTTCAGCTGCTGTCTTGAAAAATTACTGCTCTAGAACATTCAGTCAAGGGACTGCGTGCAAATAAGCTAAGGGCTAGTTGTGAGCTGAGAGGGTCAGTAATGCTACATCAAAATGTATTTGAGACATGTAAAATAAAACTACACACATGTATTGGCACTCTGAAAACTCCCTGAATACTTGAATTAGTCTGGAAAGTAATAATCACTCTATCCAGAATCACAGGAAAGACCTGAAAATATTTATATTGATTTAACTGAATATCTGATGAAAAATAACCTCTGTGACTAGTGATATTGGGGAGTTTTAAAAAGATACATTTTTGTATGTTTTATCCAAGAGGATAAACCAATTCAAGTGACAGTTTCAAAGTCTTTGTGTTACTGTTGACTCTTATTTCTTAGTTTACTTAGGCAATGAAAAACAATGTTTGCAGTGCAATAATAAAAATATAATGATCAATTTCTGTAGCTTCTGTTATCCCCCAAATCTGTTAAGGTATGTTTCATCTTCTACAATAGCAATTTATTTCAATTATATTCCAGAAACAAATACTGCTATTATTAAAGAATTTTATGAAGTAATAATATTTCTGGAAAAGCTAATACTTGGTTTAAGAAGGTAAGTCATTGAATCATTATTGAAATTGTATGGTAGCTTAAAAAAATAATTATGAGCAGCAGAAAAAAAAATCAAGCCAGACAATTCTATACGTATGTTACAAATTTGAGATTTAGTATAGAGTAATATTGAAAGTTGATGCTTTTCTGGTTCTAATGTTTTATAGCAAGGAAGTTGCTGTCATTTTCTTCATTCAAATCTGTTATATATTTCTCATATCAAAACCCCTCACGGTTACAATTTAAATTAATTATTTTCTATACCAATCAATATACATTATTGGGGGATAGGTCTCTCTACTATTCCTTGCCTTTTTGTTGATTTAGTACAAAATTCAGCTTTGTTAATATGGCAATTTTTTAAAGGACTGAAGTAAACCATGAAATAAATCTATTGGTTTAATAAAGTTAATGATTTGGGATGCCGTGGGAAATAAAATAGAGAATAGTGTGCACAGAAAATGTGAGTAAAGACATAATGAGGTTTTATAAACAGACTTCAGTTTTTTTGCTCTTGGATTAAAATAAGTGCAATAGACAAAACCATACTGCAGAGCAGGGATCTTTTTCAATCTGTCACTTCAAAGTGGATTTAAAAAAAAAATGAAGTATTTATCTGTTGGAGCAAAGAGGTCGTTTAGGCAATGAGAAATCTAATTATGCGTATTCTGCTGCTTGTCCAGATGTGCGTTCCACCTCAGTTGAGCATGTTTCTCATACTTTCAAGATTGGAGACTTTTGCCATTTTATGTGCTAGCGCACACAGATGCACGAGATAGCTTTGTGCAATGTATGGAGGCTGTGCCAGAAACAATAGAACTGTTCAGCTTTTTCTGACTACTTTTGGCTTGAGGTAGAGCTGCTGGTGTCTGCATCCTTTAGCTGGACTGTGTTTCCCTTTTACATTGTCATCCTGTACTTAGGAGAAGTCTGCAAAGCTGTTTGCTTTGGTATCTCTTCACTAGGCTTCAGAGAACTCATTTAATAGCCTTCCTGTTTGAAAAAGATGAATCTTTTTCTTTGGGGTTATTTTGAAGTTTTATTCAAGAGATCTTGTCAGGTGGTAATTTCCGGTTTTGGATTCACAAACTAGATATCTTTGTGCCTACGTTTCCTGAAATACGTGGTCTGGTAGGTGTTCTTTGACCAACTGTGTATACTGATGATTTCTATGTTTCATGTTCTGCAGTTTTTCATAGATTTAGAATTCATCATCCCCAGAAACATAAATGAAAACACAAGGATAAACATCTTGACTAAGATGTATAGGCGAAAAGAAAAGCAGCTACCATTAGACTCCTAAAAATTACCAAGGTGACTCTGTTCTATTTATGTATCTAAAACACAATTTTTGAGGAGGAATGGTGGAATTATTTCCCATTCCTTATTATATGCTTATTGGTTCCTTCAGATCCTTTCTTTTTGTTAAGGATGCTGTTATTAATATATCTATGCTGATAAAGTTCAGTTAGGTTATTTGAATAGATTTTCTGTTTATTTCATGGAATCAAATAACAAAAAGTTAACTCAATCAAGATGCTGATTACTTAAACCAAGTAATAACCATGTAGGCAAGTGACTCTGAGCAAACTAAGCATGCATCAGCAGCACTGGATTAACACAGAGTAGCAACCACATCCTGTTTCATTTTTTAAAAAAAACATGACAGGAGTTGCTCATCTTTTTTTACAGTAGCCCAAAAGTAAATGCACTTTTTCAGGAAGTCCATCAGAGTTCCAGGATTGAGAGAAAACTCCCCAGTGAAGGTTTATTATGAAATTCTCATGACTGAAATAAAACTCCTGAGCACAGGCTAGGCTAGGCTAGGCTGAAGCAGTCTCTACCATTACTGTTGAAGCTGTGTCCCAGTGCAGGAGCGAATCTTTAAGTTTCACAGGGTCAAAGTCAAATAAAAGGAAGCACAATTGCATAGACCAGAGACAAGGAAACAGAGATGGATTGCAGTCCCTGCCAGTCAGCATGATTTAGCAGATATATAAAAAGCAGACTCATCTTTCCTAATGTTTATTCTTCCAATTCTTAAAAGAGATGGAATACTCATCATGGTAATTAGATCACTCTAGCTGTCCTAGTGGAGTAAACACAAAGATAAGCAGCTACCTTTAACTCATCAAGATGTGCCTTTTATATGTAAATTCTACAACCCCACCTTTAACTTTGCTCTTTTCCAGTCGTGTTACACGTTAGTGAGAAGATCTGTGCAGCAGCTAGCCTGTTTCTCTAGAGTAAGGCACAAGAATACATGGGAAGTATGCTTGTTTTCGTTGGACAATGCAGGCAAAAGTGTCCAATCTACTGTAAACTGGGAATTAGTCTAGTTAGGGTAGAAAGAATACATGGGTTCTACATACTGAAGAACTCCACTTATTGCACAGGTAATTTTGGGTTCAGGTGTCCTGAAGCTGCAGGTAGTGTAAGCCAGCTGTTTATCTTGCTGAATCTGGATGTTTGGAACTAGCACTTCCTACAAACTGCAAAAGAGTATGTGGAAGTGTTGCCTCCAAGGAAGTTGTTTCGACAGAATGAGGATCAGAGGCCAATACATGACAAATACTTAGAATGCTGCAAAACACAAAAATCTCCTTTGAAGCAAGCAGCTTTAAACAAAGCTTCTAAGCTTTCTCTCTCAAACAGATTTTACTAAACCACATGCATGTTTAATTACTTGATACGAAGCAAATATAACATCTGGCAAGAACTTGCATGTTAAATCATGTTTACCCTTTAGCATTTAAGCTATCTGTTTCCGGATTTTTTTTAATAACAATCTAAAACAGGAACACTGTGCTGAAAAAATTTTCAGCATGTGATTTGGGGAGAACAAATTCTAAGTGAAAACTATTTCAGCAAACAAATTTTTCATTGTTTAAACAATTTGTAGATGGCATGCTTCATCTTCTGTTTAATCATTATACTTGGAGCTTTTTCTGTCTTTTTTTGGAGGTATTTCAATTTGTTGTTACTAAGTGCATTGTTATTTTAGTCCAGATTAGAAATAATTTAACATATTTGATAGACATTAATGAAGCAATAAATAGTACAAATGACTAAAAATGCTTCTAAAGTTAGTGTAACAGTATCCATAAAATACATGTATTTAAATGAAGAATAGCAGTTTTCTGACCCATATTGTAATAAATACTAAAACAGACTTTCAGTTTATGAAACCAGCCAGATATATGACGCATCAGACTTGCGTTCAGTGCTTCAGAAGCTGAGCAATGAAAGCAGTTGAAACTAAGGATCAGAGTTCCTACATTTTCAGTTACTTAGTGGGTAGCATGTGAACTCAACTCATGGGAAATTTTTGGTTGCTTGGAAACAAGCCAACCAGTTTTTAGTACCAAGGATCAAAAAGAGAACCAGTGGAAACAAGATCCTTTGAGTGCCCATGTTTGAACTGGAGTCTCAAAGTTTGCCACATGTATGGACAGCGTATGTGCAGTCTGTAACATGACTGAATTTAATTTAAGCCTATCTAGACTGCTGTTACTCCAAGTGGCACAATGAAGAGTGAGGAAAATTCTGTTCTGTGCTTTTGTACTTAGTTTTGAGCTCTTTGGAAGTGAGAAAGCCTTAACAGCCAGACTCAGTTGCAAAAGGTAAGGAAGTTAAACTGGGATTTGAACCTCATGCTGAAAGAAGTAGGATTTGATGAAGGATGCTGAGCTGTGAGGGTGATAAAGGAACAGAGAGAAAGAAAACCAGCTGTTGAAGGGTAGGGGTATAACATAGGAATGGAAAATGAATAGGGTAGGAACACAGGTGATAAGAAAAACAGTTGTCCCAAGCAGAAAGAATGAAAATAGAATTGGAAATCAGGAGAGATCTGGGGACAGAGAGAAAGGGGGGCAGGAATATTAGAGGACATGTTGGGGCTGGACGTGGGAGATTTGCAATAGGACAGGTTAGGGAGGACATGTTAGTAGCACTTAAGTTTCTCTGCAAGTTTGGCACTGAACCAAAGCACAGATGTTTGTACAGATAGGAGAGTATATTGTAATTACTCTAAAGATCTTAGATCTGGAACTGACGCGTCTGTGGAGTCAGGATGATTTCACAACTTACAGGATTTTTTCCATTTTTAAACTTGAAAATACCATCTAAAATGTATCCTAAAGAGCCTTAGGTTGGTATTATCAAGTTTGCAAAATTAGAAAGGGTTGGTGTTATGTTTTGTATAATCTTGGTAGGACTTCCTTTGGAAGATTTATTATTTCATAGTATTTACTTGCTTGGCATGCTTTCCTATGAACAAGCTTAATACTAGGATTTACTACTTCTTGAATGCTTAATTTTACAAATTTATTGGCTTTTAATGTACTTCATTATGTATGTCATCTGTCTGGACTTCTGTACGGCCTTTGACATGGTCCCTCACAACATCCTTCTCTCTTAATTGGAGAGGTGAGGATTTGATGCATTAACTGTTCAGTGGATGAGGAATTGGTTGGATGGTCGCATCCAGAGGATAGTGGTCAATGGCTCAATATCGAGATGGAGATTGGTGACAACTGGTGTCCCCCAGGAGTCCATATTAGGACCAGTACTGTTCAATATCTTCACCAATGACATAGACAGTGGGATCGAGTGCACCCTCAGCAAGTTTTCAGACAACACCAAGCTGAGTGGTGCAGCTGACATGCCTGAGGGACGGGATGCCATCCAGAGGGACCTGAACAAGCTCAAGAAGTGGGCCCATGTGAACTTCATGAGGTTCAGCAAGGCCAAGTGCGAGGTCCTGCTTGTGGTCGGGGCAACCCCCAGTATCAATACAGGCTGGGGGATGAAGGGATTGAGAGCAGACCTGCTGAGAAGGACTTGGGGGTACTGGTGGATAAAAAGCTGGACATGAGCCGACAATGCATGCTTGCAGCCCAGAAGGCCAACTGTACCCCGGGCTGCATCAAAAGCAGTGTGGCCAGTAGGTCAAGGGAGGTGTTTCTGCCCCTCTGCTCCGTTCTGGTGAGACCCCACCTGGAGTACTGTGTCCAGCTTTGGAGCCCTCAGCACAGGAAACGTGGACCTCTTGGAGTGGGTCCGGAGGAGGGCCACAAAAATTATCAGAGGGCTGGAGCACCTCTCCAGGCTGAGAGACAGGCTGAGAGAGTTGGGGTTGTTCAGCCTGGAGAAGAGAAGGCTCCAGGGAGACTTCTTGTGACCTTTTAATACTTAAAACGGGCACAGGAAAGACAGGGACAAACTTTTTAGAAGGGCCTGTTGTGATAGGGCAAGGGGTAAGGGCTTTAAACTAGAAGAGGGAAGATTTCAACTAGATATAAGGAAGAAATTTTTTATGAGGGTGGTGAAACACTGGAACAGGTTTCCTAGGGAAGTTGTGGATGCCCCATCCCTGGAAGCGTTCAAGGCCAGGTTGGATGGGGCTTTGAGCAACCTAGTCTAGTGGGAGGTGTCCCTGCCCATGGCAGAGGGTTGGAACTAGATGATCTTTAAGGCCCCTTCCAACCTAAACCATTCTGAGTCTTAAACGTTTGGGGTTTTTTTCCATTTTTTTCATTAGCTTGATCTGTAATTTCCCTTTCGTTCCAAACCGTCATTCTTCGGTGAGACAAAAACCTCCACTCTTTCACTGTATCAAGTTTGCTAAAATTTCTGGACGGAGAAAAATCCTGTACACCCACATTCCACTGTGGGGTTTTTTTTTCCATAATAGTAGTATTAAAGCATGGGGTGGTTTTGTTTTCTTTTGTTTTCCCTTAGAGACCATCTAGGCAGATTAAGGCATGTATTTTGACATTGTGTTACATGACTATGCACACACACTTGTGCTGAAATAGTAGCCAAGAAACCAGAGATACTATCTGGTCAAGTAAAAGCAAATACGATAAAGAAACTCTGAATGGTGCTACAGCGGAGGAGTTACTAGCGAGCTCAACAGTGTAGTAAGGTCAAAAGAAAACTGAGTCTTCATAACCTGACCAGTACAAAACTGATCATGCACATGTAAGCTAATGCAAATTTCCAAAATACAAAGTACAAAATTTTTTTCTGAAATTACTGTTCGTAACTGGTTGATAAGTGTGCTCTGGGAGCACCTGGCTGATTGAGTAGACTTACAAAATCATCAGAGAACTACAGACTTCTCTGGAAAGTATAGAAATTAAGTACAGAGAAGTATGCATAGCCTGTGTTTATACATGATTCCAGTGTCTAGGCTCTGTACAGAATAGATCATCGAATCTCAAACTAATTTAAAGTCTGAAGCAGTCTGCAGGAAGGCATTGCCATTTATTTTGTGTAAAGGCAGAAGATAAGGATTTGTTGTTGAAAGTCAATAAATGACTTGCGACTTCATTTGTGTATTGCATTGCACATCAGTTGGCTGGATGACATGTATCTTTGTGAAGATTTACTCATTTTGGAACAAAACAGTCTTCCCAGGATTGTAAGCAATGTGTATAGCAGAACAGATTTACTGTCCTGTCTGTAACCAATCATGTACAAAGTGTGGAGAATGTAACAGTGCTGAAACTATTTTTGTGTGGTAAAATGAGAATAGGAACTTACAGTCAGGGAGCAGTGATGAAATACTTAAAGTTAAATACTTGAAAAGCATGCACAAGCAAATTGACAGCAGTAGTCAATAACCAGATAGATAATTGGCATTCAGCAGTTTGAGTGTAGTAACTCTGAGAACAAGTATCATGCTATTGAAAAAGAAAATTGTTTTTAAGAGAGTGACCTTTTCATGAGCTCAATAGGCAGAATTTGCAGTCTCTGCTCATGCAGCCTGTGTGGGAACAATCTCATTCATGCATTGGACTGTTTACTCATACACGGATGTCTACAAAGTGATTGTGAAGGGCATCATAATGACACCTGTTTGTTCTGTTCAGGTTAATTCTTGTGAAAATTGCTTCCTCTTTGTGCCTTAGAAACATTCCTACATCTGAAATCCTCGGGCAAAATATTTGAAGTAATCCTCTTGTTTTTGTTAAATGCTTTCAATCTCACCTAAAGATCAGGTGCTAAATAGGGTGGAATTGTGTTGCAACTGCTATTTGACAAATGACAGCTAGCATAACAGCCATGTTGGGTTGGAATAAAAGTTTATCTGGCATTCTAACAATTTGTTGTTAAGTGACTTCTGTGTGAGAAGTACCATCTTGCACTTAATAGTTGTCAAAGGATTTCTCGGCTGAGTTTATTCAGTATCCTCTTGAGTAAGTGTTAATTTTTAGTATCCACAACATCTTATGGTAAGGAATTTCACAGCTTTCATGTGTGAAGAACAACTTCTATTTGTTTTCATTCTGCATCTGCTAGCTTTATTAGATGCCTTCTCATTCATCTGTTGGAATATACAGTGAATGATTGATTGGTGTTCTCATGCTCTGTGCCACTCATGGTGTTACAGGCCTCTCGTATTTCTCCGTTTTCCTAACAGCCATCTCTTTTCCAAGCTGTAGAGTCCTAGCTTGCTTAAGTAATTTCTTCCACACAGTGCAACTGTGTGCATGATGTTGCTGCTCGTCAAAGGTAATCTTTATTACCTTTCTCTGATGCTTTACCAGTTTTATGATATTCCTTGTGAGCTGAGGTACCAGAATGGTAGTCAGTATTCAGTATGCAGGCAACAGTATGGAATTGTAAAGTGACATGGTGATTTCTGTATTTTCTCTACTGCTTTCACAGTAATTCCCAAAATGTTGGTTTTGACCATTATTTAAAACTGAGCCAAAGTTTTCATAGATTTATCTAGTATAAATCCAAGATCTCAATCACGAATGAAAACAGCTTGGAGTTCATCATTTTATGTGTATGGTTAGAATAATTTTTACAACCCGTGATTTACTTTGCATATATCTCCTTTGAATTTCATGTTATTTAATGCTAAGATGCATAAGGTTTGCTACTGTTGTTCACATCACCTTCATTTTCTACAGTCCAGTAATTTAGTATTCTATCAGCAAACTTTTTTACCCCTCTTTTCTGAGATTGCCTGTTAAGTATAATGAGTAGAATGAATGAAGTCCACTTCTAAGTGGAATATTATTTGTCATTTATAATTACCCTATAGTGATATTCTCAAAAATATACTTAATTTCTGCTTTTTGAGAAGGACCTGTGGTTCTGAACAACTGTGGAAATTAATACACCATTATGGTCTGATGATTCTTCATATCTTTGAGTATGGGGAAAAAGCAGTGTAGCTGATATCCATGATATCCTAAAGTGATATTCCAAGGAATGCACCATTGATACCAGTGATGTATACTACCACTTCTCTCTATTGCGTATAACACGTGGTGGTGAAGATGGGAGGCAACATCTCCTTAGTATCTCTCCTATGAAAAGGCTTCATTGCATACATTTGTGTACTGAGAAAGAGATTCACATTGATCTAACATTTTTTAAAAAATAATGTATATATATGATCATTGTCACATGATTGTGCATTAATCACATACTGAGAAAAGTCATGGACTGAGTTTTCCATGTACTGTGTTTTGTTTTCATTATAGAATTGAAGTTTCCTAATGATGTTTCAAATACAGATTACAATAGTTACATAGATTACCATACTAATAGTTATTAAACTCTTAAAAATACTATATTGATTTCTGAAATTTATACCTGTAATGAACAGAACTAGCACGTATTCTAAGTTTGTTTATTTTTGAATCATCAAAACTGGTGGTTTTTGTTTTTTTTTTCTTTTAGGTATAGGCAAATGCAGCTTGGCACAGAAAGCAAAGTAGCTGAACTTCTTCACCAAAGTAAGTTAAAGTCCTTTGAAAGTGAGCATGTTCAACTCATGCAACAAGAAACAGCTAAGAATCTTTCACAGTGCCAAATGGAATGTGAGAAATATCAGAGAAAGCTAGAGGTATGTTATATAAAGAGACACTTTACGGGGCATTACATAGTTGTTTTCAATTAGAATTTAAAATGCAAAAGCTTGGGGAAAAAGTAGCAAAGAACATATGTGGCTGAATTAGTATCTCCACCAAATTCTGCTGAAGCAGAATTAAGTGTGACCAGTTCAATGGAAAACAAGACTTAGGGGAGAGGAAGAAGGCAAAACAATCTCTCATGGAGAGAGGTTGAAGACAGTACCTCATTCATGTAAGGTATATATATGTTTGTAGCACAAATTCAGCTACGGTGAATTCAGTATCATTATTGAAAACTAGGATTTCTAATAGCATTGTTACATCATAAAAATACTTTTTATTGATACACAATTCTGGAACAAATTTTTATGGCTGAAGAAGTCAAGGAGAGCATGGTGTGTACAGCATTGAGAAGACCTAACATTGCTAATCCTGTTGTGGTGGGTTGACCTTGGCCAGCTGCCCAACACCCACTCAGCTGTGCGCTCACTCCTCCTCCTCAAGAGGATAGGGGGGTAAATAAGCTGAAGAAGCTCATGGGTTGACATAAAGATAGGGAGATCACTTACCAATTACCATCATGGCCAAAGCAGACTTGACCTGGGGAAAATTAATTTCACTTATCACCAACTGAAATAGATTTGGATGGTGAGAAACAAAGACAAAAACTGAAACATCTTTCCCCACCCCTTTCTTTTCTGGGTTTAACTTCCCCCCTTCATTTCCTATACCTCCCTCTCCCCAAGCAGTGCAAGGAGAGATGGGGATTGGGGTTTGGGGTTAGTCCATAACAGCTCATCTCTGCTGCTCCTTCCTCCTCACACTTTTACCCTGCTCCCGTATGGATCCTCCATGGGCTTCAGGAGAAAATATGCTCCTACTTGGGCTCCCCACAGGTTGCAGTTCCTTCAGGGCATGTCTGTCTGCTTCAGCATGGGGTTCTATATGGGCTGCAGTGTGGATATCTGCTCTGGCGTGGTCTTTCACGGTCTGCGGGAAGACAACTTGCTTCACCATGGTCTTCTGCGTGGGCTGCAAGGGAATCTGCTCTGGCACCTGGAGCATCTCCTCCACTCATTCTCTCACGTTGGTGTCTGCACCAAGGCTGATTCTCACACTTTTTCCCCCTCACTCCTCACTTCCATGCAGCGTTTTTGTCCTTTCTTAAATACATTTTCCTCAAAGTGCCACCACCTTGGCTGTGGGGCTCAGCTGTGCCCTGCGGTGGCTTGGTAGCCGGCTGGAACAGCAGTGTCCAGCACAGGGCAGCCCTGGCCTCTCCTCACAGAGGTTATCCCTGCAGCTCTCGCTGCCAGCTCCTGGGCACTGCACCCCGTGCACCTATTTACATAGAGTTGAATGACTTGGGCATTTGTATCTCTACAAGCTTAGAATTTATTATCTTTCAAACACGTGCTTTCAAAAATGTATCACTTTTCAAAAATGTTCACCTATTTTAGTACTAGGAAGGTGTCCAGTATTCAGCAGAGCAAACTTACTTTAAAACACAATTTCTTCACCTGTCCAAAGTTAGTCCCAAAATCATATCACTGAGCCCAATTTGTGAGATTTAAATTTAGCATATGTCTAAAAATAACCCATCAGGGTACAAACTGGACAGGACACAATAAAAACCTTTTTTCCAAGTGCCAGCTATGGCAGCCTTCATTTTTTGGGAAAGGATGCTGTTCTTCAAGGCCTCACATTTTTAGTGCTGACCCTGCCTAGGGTGGTTATGAAAAGGAACTATGGAGTGCAAGTAGAATTAGAGAGTTTTAGATAAAATGTAATTTCTTGTTTTGTCTGTATTGGGACATTCAGATCCTGGCTGCTGAGGTTAGTTATGGTCACGAGCACTGGGAGTGCCAGTTTTGCTAGACTTTGAGGTTGCTAAACAGATTTTTAATTGCACAGACATGTCTCAACTTTGAGAAGATAGTTAAATTTGAGTTGTATTTCTATTTTTTTTGCGGATACTTATTTGATCTGAATAACATCTTGAATTTTTGGCATTCAATTCTACTAACACTTTTGGCACTTCGTTTTCTCTTTAGAGAGACGCTTTGAAACCAATGCTTTTTCATTAAGAAATGTTCTTGCAGAATTTAAATATTTGCTGTATGAAGCCTTTACTTTTGTTCCTTTTGACTGAATTCTTAATGTTTTAATTTCCTTATATATAGTATCAATGTACTAAGGGGTTTTTCTTACCCTTCTTATAGGATATTGATCTTAATTTATAGTGAAGTCACTAGTATCTTGTGGCTCAGGTACAGCTGCTTTGCGAACCAACTCTTGTTTTTATTTGGATTTCAGCATAGAGTAGTTTCTCTTCTTATGCATGCTAAAACTAGGAAACAGATAGTTTATATGTTACAAGATTTTAACCTATACATTTATTCTTCTGTGACAGTAGACCAATCTTTTTATATTTGAGTGGCTTGTTTCTCAAACTGTTGCGCATTCTTTAGAGTTTTTGACAGTGAGTCTGGTATTATGGCTGTATACAGTAGGCATATATGTCTGTATCTCAAGATCTATATTCAGTTGTTATCTTGAATGTTTGGGATTTTTATTTGGGAAGTTAGTATTAAACTTAGCTACAGTACTACTTGGTTATTACTTTACCTGTTTTGGTAAAGTTTCTTTCTGTGAAGCATGTCGATTACTGCTGTACTTACCAAGGATTTTTTTATTCCAGTTAGTTTTATAATATTTATATTGTCAATGTTGTTTTCTATTTTCAAGCACTATATTAAGCTTTAGTTCTTATACGGGCCTTTGTAACTTTTGAATGTGTGGGGTTTTTTTGTTTAAGCTTAGTGGATTAAGTATTTACATTACTTCTGAATGTTAACGGCATATTACCTTTCACTAATTGGTAAATAATAAGGATCTGGTATATCTTAAAAACCAAATTTTGATAGTCATGCATTTACCATTCTGTAGAAGAACCTTCTTTTTTTTAAATTGATAACTGAAATCTGAATCCAGTTAAAGCAACAAAAATAAATGCATTTACACTATTTTGACTGCTGTGTAATAATTTTTTTAGCTGGTACCTTGCTTTTTCTAACTCTCCTTTAAAATTCTTATGGCTTTTTCAGAGAGAGATTCTTAGAATTACTAAGGCCTTAGGAGATAGGCATAAGTGATATGACCTGAGAATATAATCTGTGCAAGACTGAAAAAATCACTGCTTTTCAAAGTATTTTAATCTTTCCTGTGCAAAAGTTAAATCAAATATTTAGTATCATACTGTTAAGCATTATACATGTATTATATTTTGCCTCTTTCATAAATATCTGTAATGCTGAATCCCTGCTCTTTTCATTATTAATTCTCACAGGTGCTTACTAAGGAATTTTATAGTCTTCAGTCTTCTAGTGAAACACGCATTATTGAACTTCAAACACAGAATTCTGAGTTGCAAGCAAGGCTAGATACTTACGAAAAACTTGAAAAAGAGCTTGATGAGATAATATTGCAGACAGCAGAAAGTAAGTTCTGTCACAAGTTATATTGTATCTGTAGGTGTTTCTGGCATTCTGACAAGATGTCTTGTTTCTCATGGCACTTGGAAAGTGTTACAGTGCCTGTCATTCTCCCTCCTTATGCCTGACAATTAAGATGCAGTAATTATTTTGATAGAAAATCTTAATGATAGGTTTCTAAACGTTTTTTTTTGTAAATATGTATCAAATAAACATGAACTTAGAGATACGGATATTAATTATCTCAGTGTTTCTTTTTTCCTCATTTCTCTTTTCTTTATTCTAATCATCCTTTATAATAACATATGGGGTTTTTAGGCTTCTCCTATTATTTAAGTATATTTTGAATACCAGGAAACCCTCTTTGTTGACAGACAATTATAGGTTTCATAACATAGTTCAGTGATTAGTGTGAATTTTTAAATGAATTGGGGGGGTGCTCTTCCTTGTGTTGAATTATTAATAATTAATAATTAATTAAGTAGTTGCTTGTGGCAGATCAGTCTGTTCCAAGTACTGAACCCTGGATTAAATTCAAGCCTAATTACTCTTGAAAATTTTGTCTCTGATTGGCAAAAATAATCTGTTCTCAAACACACCAAAATTTCTGTGAAATATCTATTGATTTGATTTGCTGCCTAAATGAATCCACAAAGCAAGTAATTTCTAATTTGAAACTAAGACAGCCTGTCTTTCAGAGAATAAAATTTAGGCTGAAGCATTGTGTGGAAGACTATTAGAATTTTCCATGGACTTCGGTGAAAATAAGATTTTACTTTTCAGTCCTGTGGTCGCTTCTTTACATTTCAATATCATGTAATATTTTTTCTTCTCCTTGAGTTAAGAAGACTCTGCTTTTTTACAATATTTGGGAGTGCTGGTGGAGGTTGGGTTCTCTGGACTTTTTAATAAACTCTGTATTTGCACATGTGAGGTGGCTTTTGTCATATAATCATATAAGCTTTTTATTTTTTCCTTTGGAGAATAGGCATGTGGAAGAAATCACTGAATTGTGACTGTTATTCCCTCATCATTATGCCTCATTTTATTAATATTGAAATAACATGAAACAGCCTATTCAGGAAACTATCAAGAATTTATGTAGCCACTCCTTACAGCATCTGAGTGGTTTCCACATGAGTAACAACAGTAAACTTTCTTGGCATTTGTCTGTTCTTCCTTTTCAGGGTAAAATCTTCACTTTGGGGTATTTTTGTTGTAGACTAGTAGTTTGATTTTCTTGCTTCCATTGGTTAGTATCTTTTTAAGAAAAAAGCTGAACCTGTCTGTATCCTCAAAATAGTGCTTTTTTGCTAAGTAGTCTAAAAAACTGCCGTTAATAAGTGTCCCCTAACTTGTAAAATGTATGTTTTGCACCACAAAGTCAGGTGAAGATCCTGGTAAGACATAAAATAAGGTAAGAGAAGCACACACTGATACAGAACATTACTTTGGCTTGATATCTACAACCTTTCCAAATTTTTTTGTGTTTGTCTTCACGATCTGACATTTACATGGACAGTACTGACAGATATGAATTTATAAGGGAGAATGTTACTGACATTTTTCTGAGACGTACAACACTGAATTTGTAACCAAAAAGAAGGGTTTATGACAAAGGCAGGTTAAATTATTTTTTTATGTTTTTCTGAACCAGAGGTATTTAAGGGACTGGAGAATTCCCCATAACAAAGCCTTGAAAATCTGAAGTTCTGATGCCTTTGTACTGCCACATGAGTAAACTTTTTCTGTCATACTTACTGGAATTTCTGTATTGTTTTTTGTGTAACTAGATATGTGACTTTTCACAAGGGCTCTACTTAGAGGCTTTTCTCTTTCTAAAAGTGTTCTAAGAATCCTTGTTTAAAATAGCATTAAAAAGGTATTAGGCAAGTGATGAAAGAAGCCATAGCTTTATGCAAGTTGTTGAGAGGATAACCTATTTCTGATTTTGAGGTACTTGAACATTAGCAAAGATGAGCCAGGTAGGGCTGTTACATCATTTCCTAAATTTGCTTCTCTTTTTCCCAACTACTCAATTCATCAAAGCTGTTGTGTGGTGCCTAGGCTAGTGTTCAGTTGTGCTCCCTCCCTCTCGCACACCCCTGCCACTCCCCCTTTCTCTTTGCCCCCTTTACCCCTCCTCTCTGTCCCCCTCTCTCTGCCCCTGCCTACCTCCCACACACACACTTTTTTTTCTTTTTTTTTTTTTTTCCTCTGGCCCATTATATCTTACAGGAGAGAGGAAACCTGAATTACACAGGCTGAAATATTAAAATTTGTACACATTTTAATCTTGGTGCTATTGGGATTTCTTTTCAAAGCAATTCTAATGTGTTTTAAATACTTAGAAATATTTTTTCAGAAATCAATCGTCTATGGAGGCAAAGATTATTCTGAATATTTTTACTTTTTATGAACATAAGTATTTAACTTCTAACATTATATATTTACATTATGTAGTCTTAATTTGCTTAGAATTTATTGATAGGTTAGATTTGCTTTTTTCAGATGAGATAATTACCAATAAATATTTAGAACTGTACATAGATGTTCAACTTAGAATATTTAATTATACTGTAGCATATTGTCTCATAAGCTAAGTCATAAGTTTGTATTGGAAGCTGTGCTTAGCAGCAATTTGCTGCCTCCAAACTACGAGCCTACTTCAGAATGTGGGAACAGGAACGTGGGTCTGAAGAGGTGGCAAAATATTTGGCATCTCATTGTAGGAGAGGGATTGGTATTGCAGCAAGGTGCAAGTTTTATATGTGGTGATGGGGAAGATTTAGGGAGTAATGGGTCACTGTCACAGTTTGCAACTTGCTGATACTACCACTGATGACAATATGCACAGCTATTTCCAGGTGTATTACCCAGCCAGTTAAGTTTAAGCCCTGGACTATATTATGAATACTAAGTGATAACAGGTTGAAAACTTTCAATCCAGGTTGAACAACAGATCGGTGAAGTTATATTTTGTAGGCTACTTGTGCACTAGTATAATGAATTTAATGTTCAAATAGTTGTATGTATTGTGTTGGGTTTATAATTTGAATTTGAAGTTGTTTCATTTTTTTAAGTTGAAGATGGACAGATATTTAGCGACAATAATTATTTTTGCAAAGTATTGATATGTGTAAAATATCATAATTGGTTTACTGTTTATATGGCAAATTCAGAAGAGAGGCAGCAAATCACAGAACCACGGATGTTGGAAGAGGCCCCTGGAGGTCATCTAGTCGAACCCTCTGCTCAAAGCAGGCCCAGCAGGTTGCTTAGGAAACTTATCCAGTCAAGTTTTATATGTCTCCAAAGATGGAGATTCCACCACCTCTCCAAGCAACCTGTTCCAATATCTGACCACCCTCATGATAAAAGCATTTCTCCTATTATCCAGTCAAAAATTTCTGTGTTCCAATTTAAGTTCATTGACTCTTATCCTAATCACTGCACACTTCTGAGAAGAGCCTGTATCTTGTTTTCATTGGTAGTTGGAGGCAGCAATAAGCTCTCTCTCAGCCTCTCCTTGTATGTCACGTGCTCTAGTCCCCTCATTGTCTTGGTGATTATCTGCTGGACTCCCTCCAATACATCCATGTATTTCTTGCACTGGGTAGCCAAAAACTGAATGTAGCACTCCATGCGTGGTCTCACAAGTACTGAACAGATGAGAAGGATCACTTCGCCTGACCAGCTGGCTGCACTCTTGCTAATACAGCCCAGGATGCAGTTGGCCTTCATTTCTACAAGTTGTTTCATGTTCAGCTTGTCCACCAGGACCCTCACATCTTTTTCTGCAAGGCCGGTTTTAGCCAGTTGTCCCCCAACCTGTACTAGTGCATGGGATTATTCCATCCCAGATGTAGGACTGTGCGTTTGCTTCGATTAACTTTGAGGTTCTTGTCACCCCATTTTTCCGGCCTATTGAGGTCCCTCTGAATAGCAGCCCTGCACTGAGTCTACCATGCTGTCCTCCCACCTCAATCTGGTATCTTCCTCAAATTTGCTGGAGATGCATAATATCTCATCATTTGCATTGTTAGTAAAGATGTTGAACGGCATTAACTCCTAAGAGAAGCCAATAGTAAATCACTGTCAGTCATACTTTGTATGACTAATTACCACTAATTGAGCCCAGAGGTCCATTCAATTTTCCACGCACCCACTGTCCATTTATACAGTCCCTATCTTGCCAGTTTGGCTTTGAGGGTACTATGAGAGACCGTGTTAAAGGCTTTGTCTTGACACTAGTCAGGGTGTACAACTTCTACTGCTCCCTCTTACCAACATTACTAGTCACTTCACCTCAGAATGCTATCAAGTTAGTCAAACATGATTTGGTTTTGCTAGCTCTTCCCAACTATGTTTTTGTCCGTGCTTCAAAGTATCTTTGAGGATGATTTGCTTCGTAACGTTCCCAGAGACTAATGTGAGGTTGACTGGTTTGTCATTTCCCAGAATCTCCTTCTTGCCCTTTTCTGAAGGGCATGGCATTTGTTTTCCTCAGGTTATCAGACATTTCTCATCACCAGAGTCTTTCGAAAATGATAGTGAGCAGCCTCACACTGACATCAGCTCCGTCAGCAACCCTGGATGTATCTCTTCTGGTCCCATGGACTTGCTTATGTGCAGTCCGCTTAAGCACTCCCTAGTTTTATCTTCCTCTACTTCCTCATGAATGCACAGAAAATGAATTCTGTAGAAAGAAAAACCTAAACAACCTGACCATGTACTGCAGAATTAAACTTATGCTATCAATGTGTGTTTTGTGACTATACCAATAATATGAATATTCAAGGACAGTGAACTCTTTTCCTTTACTTTCATATTGCGTAAGTCTTATGTTAATTAGAAAAATGAAGAGTGAAAAGCCTGCCAGTATTGTAAGAAATTAATATATGGCACTGTATTAATGCTAATTGTGAACAAAATTGTTCCACTGAAATCCAGAACATTACATCAACTGAAAATCTAGCTTCTAGAAAAATGTTTGCGTGTGTGTATAATTATAAATAGAATTGTTTAGAAGTTTGTAGGTTCTTGCACTGTAATTACATTCTTCAACAGTACCTTTCTGGAATTTTTTGCAGTGGAAAATGAAGTTGAAGCTGAAAGGGTTCTCTTCTCATACGGGTATGGTGCTAATGTTCCTACAACAGCCAAAAGACGACTAAAGCAAAGGTAAAAAAGTGCCTCTTTAATTTACTTGTTCAAGATAAAGTAGACGAAGATACGTGCATTATGTTTTGTCTTAGAATCCAGACAGTTTGATTAACATAGTTTTTTTTAAAGACTTAGGTATACAGGAATAGAAGGAAGACTAGGACCTGTTAATGTGGTTGATGCATATAAATGAGCATATACATATTTTTCTAGGTCATTTTAAGATCTTTTTTTCTTGTCTTTCAGAAAGATTAATTTTAACTGTATAAAACTAAACAGCTGTAAAAATAGACTAGTTACACTGTTTACATTTATATAATAGGAAATAAGCTTTTCTTACCCTAAAAATGATTGTATGTAATTGTAACAAAAACACATCTGCCAGGAAATTAAGGCAGCCAAGGTTTCAGAGCATCTCTATTTCATCTTTACAAATACAGCGTCTGATTCCAGTTATTTCTTCAGTTTGCTCTGATACCATTTGATCAATAGATAAAAATGATGTGTTGGTTGAATAACATACCTTGTGATCGTAGTAATTTTAAAACAATAAATTTATATTATGCATTGTCTTTAAGAATTAATAGTGACATTTGAATGGCTCCTTGTGAGCATAAAGGCTATAATTCACTGTGAAGTATTGGTAATGCGAATTTATTTATAGTATTATTAAACTGTGACCACAGCAAAATATATTTTGCTGTTCTTCAAAATATGTATAGATAGTATAAAAAGAAAACATAACCTAAGAATAGAATCATGGAATAGTGGAAAGATTTAGGTTGGAAGGAACATCTGGAGGTCAGCAGGGTTCAATGCACTGCTCAGAGCAAATCCAGTTGTTCAAGAGCTTGTCCAGCTAAGTTTTGATTTTCTCTGTGGATAGAGATTCCACATCCTTCACAATATCAGGTCAGAGTAATGTGATTTTATTTTTTTTGTCCAGAATCCTGTCTCCGGCCTGGCAGAGGAGACACCACAATTAAGAAGGTGGTTCTCCCAAGGTTAGACTCATTCCTTGCACTTTGAGTGTGCCTACAATTTGCTCAAATGCAAGAAAGTCAACTGAGTAGTTTGTGTTAGTGGTAGACTTTGACCGTGCTCTCTTCTACCGAAATGAGAAACTCTACCATCATTGGTGGACACACAGAGAAGAGTATAAAGACAGGGCAAACATGTACCATCGCTTCACAGTGTACATTTCTATCATTCAGGAGCTGGAAGTGCAGTTTTTGTCATGTATGACTCTTTTTTTCTTTCTACAAGCATTAGTTTGTTTAGTTGTTTTTGTCCTCTTAACCCCCTCCTTATCCATGACAAAGAATATTTAACATAGAAAGTTACTGATGAGAATTAAGGGCAAATGATGGTTTGTTCATGTTTGCAACAAAGATTTATGGGCCACGTACTATTTCTTCGGTCCTTTATATTTTTTTTTTTCAAATAAGCGTTGTCGATAGGATTGTCAATTAGATTAGACCCGTTGTGCACTGAGTTACATATTGCTGACAAAAATAATGAATATTTTATGTAGTACTTAACTTTGGCATGGCTTAATTTGCTCTTTCACATCTTTAAGCCTCCTCAGATTGTAAGATTTCTTTTTATATTCATAAACCCAACTCTAACCATTCCATGATTCTATGAAAATTCAAGAAGGAAAAAAAAGAGGGCGGCAAAAAACTCCATAACCCTGTTGTATGTCTGTTTTAAGAGACTGTTGAGAGTTCTATAGCATCATTTCCTAAAACTTCAGTTCCTTCCTCCTCTGTCAATAGTTCGGGAACTTTTCTAAGTTTCAGCTTAGATGCTTCTTTTTCCCCACCTTATTAGGTTCAGTTTAGATTGTTTACATATAAAAGAATTCTGCTAAATCACCGTTGAATGGTGAATCATAGAATGGTTTAGGTTGGAAGGGACCTTGAAGATCATCTAGTCCCAACCCCCCTGCCATGGCCAGGGACACCTCCCACTAGACCAGGTTGCTCAAAGCCTCATCCAACCTGGCCTTGAACGCTTCCAGAGATGGGGTCTCCACAACTTCTCTGGGCAACCTGTGCCAGTGCGTCACCACCCTCATAGTGAAAAACTTCTTCCTGATATCAANACAACTTCTCTGGGCAACCTGTGCCAGTGCGTCACCACCCTCATAGTGAAAAACCTCTTCCTGATATCAAACCTAAATCTACCCTCTTCCAGTTTGAAGCCATTCCCCCTCGTCCTATCACTACATGCCCTTGTAAAAAGTCCCTCTCCAGCTTTCTTGTAGGCCCCCTTCAGATACTGGAAGGCCACTATAAGGTCTCTGCAGAATATTCTCTTCTCCAGGCTGAACAACCCCAACCCTCTCCGCCTGTCCTCATAGGAAATGTACTGCAGCCCTCTGATCATCTTTGTGTTCAATAAGTCAGGATTTCAGATGTGCTTGGAAGACACTTTCTGAGTTTAGCAGTGGCTCTATTAGAATGCCTCATATAATCCTCTTTTGTTCCAAAAGGCATTGGCAGGTAAGGCTGTTTTAATCCTTCATAGTGGCATTGGAGACTTCATAGACTATTTATCTTTTAAAATTAAGAAGATTAAAAAAGCCATAAAAGTCTGTGTATGGTTTACCTGCTGCTGTTCTGACTCAAGGAAAACTGCCAGGCAGAAAATGTGTGTGATGCCTTTGGCTCCCTAAGCTTTAAAGCAAAGTCTCTGTGAAACCAAGTCCTGTGTTTTGAGCTACTAAAGAAATACAGATAAGTTTTCTGCTCTCCATGATTGCTTAAGGACAGAGAATCTGTTACAAATGTGAATAATCTTCTTTCTGGAGTCCACTACCTGCTATTTAATTCCAGACACATGGAATCCTAAATGAAGAGCTCTTATAAGTTTACAGCATGCACTTCAGTCTCTGAAACTTTGTACAAAACCACCTATTCGAGCATAGTGTGTTGTGGGGTCTATACCTCCTTGCCTACTTGTCAGGAACAACTATTTCATTACTTCAGATGTAGGTACCATACACCCATACTACTAAATTAAACATGCCTGGCAACATTCTGAAGCATCGAGACCAAATGGCATGTAGTTGCCCACTTTCGTAAAACTAAACTAGTGTAGGCTAGCTGCATGTGAACTACGTTTTGGCAATGATTGCTTGCACACGCTAGTTCTTCAGCTACGCCTAGGAACTGTTTAGGAAAGTGTTAATAAGTAAATGCAAGAATACTACCAGAAACACTCTAGTGATTTGCTAACAATAAATTATAACATTCTTGAGCACTTGTCCCTGTTTGAGGACAAATTATGTTATAATTTTCTAGTACAGTTGGAATGAAAGTTTTCCAGAATAAGATGTCTTCACAGATCAGTCCCTTTATCCCTTTGCTTTAAATTTGAACGAGTCAAAAAACAAATTGACAGCCATACTTGAAAGACATACTTGTGTTTATCCTTAAATACTTGCAAATTCAGGTCAAGTTCAATGAATAGTTGTAGCTGGGAAAATTATGATGGGCTACACTCCCAAAGTTGCCATGGGAAGGAATCTATGTTTCCCCTTACACTCTAACAGCTAATGTATAAGATCCCTAACTAGAGATATTAGAGAAGTGGTTCATTTCTCTTTTGTACTAGATGGGATCTTAACACACGTCTCCTATCTCCTTAATGAAAATCCAAATAACTAGTTTGGAGGATTAATTTCTGTTTTTCTCAGTTATTGTTTATACAGTCTAATGCTCCTTCTAGGAGGAACTGAGAGAACCAACCTCTTAGTGAACGCTATTGAGAATTTCAGCTAATTCCTCTCATACAAGGCAAAAGCAAAAGATTGTCTGTGTGAAAGGGTAGGTTTATAACACAGGTGAAGAATATCAAGGCTTCTGCCAAATCTAAAAGTGTATTCCCTTTTAATGAGGAGAATGTGGAGGTTATGACTAGTCAAATTTTCAGAGAAAATTTATACCCTCATCTAACTTTACACATTCTAAGCCTCATCTTAAGGGTAAATATAATCTCCCTGTCGGTCTGCTTTAGACCACTTAACGCTCTTAAAGATTCAGTATCATGGTCAAGAACTGGATAACACTTTGCTATCCATTATTTGGAGACTAACAGTCTTACGTTTTCAGTTTATGGCTGGTAAGCATTGAGAGTCTAAGATCTGAACTGGGGTGACTTTTCCCTTTCTTCAATATGTAAGTTTCTGAAAAATGGCACACGTTTGACTGGAGGGATAGATTGTTGTGGAGAGCCATCAGTCCAGTGGTTAAGGCACACTGAAAGGGAGTATTAGCTCTGTGTATCTTCCTAATTTTTAGAGCTCTGAATTTACCATGTCATATTGTGAAACAGATTGGTGACTAGAGTACCTAAACATGGAGGGGTACAGTGATAAACCCTCCAGATACAATTTTGATAATAAGCCACCAAGCTGCTGAATCCTGCAAAGATGGCAGGATTCATTACAGGATACATAAATTTAGACATCTCATCATAGGTTTAACACAGAAACTTGGGATCTAACCTTCCATTATAAACAATTTAATTCTAATCAATACAACCGATGGAGTTTAGAATACATTTCAGTTCACCATCCAGGAGTCCATTTTAGTGGAATATAGTCAGGCACTAGGGTCTACAGGCTATGCTGAATAGAACTAAATGATTAGTAACAGCTTCAAAGACTAGGTTATATATCATAGAATCATAGAATGGTTTAGGTTGGAAAGGACCGTGAAGATCATCGAGTTCCAACCCCCCTGCCACAGACAGGGACACCTCCCACTAGACCAGGTTGCCCAAGGCCACGTCCAGCCTGGTCTTGAACACTTCCAGGGATGGGGCCTTAACAATCTCTCTGGGCAACCTGTTCCAGTGCCTTACCACCCTCAAAGTGAAAAATTTCTTCCTAATATCTAATCTAAACTTGCCCTCTTCCAGTTTGAAGCCATTCCCCCT
>VUYV01000140.1:1554235-1578564 GCA_008711295.1 Anarhynchus alexandrinus | reverse complement strand
GGGGGGGTCACGAGAGTGGAGTAGGGCAGAATCATCTCCCTTGTCCTGCTGGCCACACTTCTCCTGATGCAGCCCAGGATGCGGTTGGCTTTCTGGAAGTAGGCTCTGCAATTGCATACTGAATCTTTCCATTGCTGCCCATGGAACCATGCTGTTGATATATGATAAATTCTTTTGACTTTGGACATAAAACATGCAAGAGGTTGAAGGTCTAATTTTTTACCTAGGGTGTTTAAGTAACTCAATAATCCTTTCTCTTCACTTCTGAGTTAATTTGTGGATCTGTGTATTTAGAAAGTAGCAATAACATTTAATTATTTAGCATATTAAATGTCAGACAGAACTAATTTTGCCTCTGTTTTGAAAATGATATATACAGAATGTATATTAATGTGCATTTTTTTAAAAAAGTGTTTAAGAAGCCAATTACAGTGATTCCATGAAGTTGCTAAAAAGTAAATACTCATGTTTAGTTGAAACATTTTGACATGATTATGCAATTGTGTAGTATTGTACAAATGATATAGGAGATTACTTTGTAAAAAATATTACAATGGCATAACTAGGGGAATGTTATTTCAGTGCTGTGAAATTTTGTAATATTTGAATTGTTTTTCTAACTTTGACCATTTTATTATGTAGTTTATATATATTAGTATTTAAGAATTGGTGAAAAATTAAGGCAATTGAGTTCTGAAATATAAATGTGAGCATTTCTTTTGCATATTTTGGAAAAAATTCAACTTGAGTTTGCTTTTTATTGGCACAGTGTTCACTTGGCAAGGAGGTTACTGCAGCTAGAAAAGCAAAACTCGTTGCTTGTAAAAGATCTGGAACATCAGAAGGAACAAGTAACACAGATTTCACAAGAGGTAAATTACTGCTACAAAAAAAAATCAAATCTGTAGGGGCTATAAACATTGCAGAACAGCTGTTCATAAAACGAAATATTTTCTAAACAGTGTTTATTATCTATTTGATGTCAAAAAACGGCCTCATAATTAACCAAAACTCTCTGTCAAATGTTTTCAAAGAAGTTTATATTGTATTTTGAAACGAAGATCAAAAGAGGGATTACGTTACAGGCTAAACAAGAATGTAAGCAGACAGACAACGTTCTGATTTCTGAACAGAAGACCAGCTAGCCAAACTAGTTTGTTCTGTTTGATAGTTAATTGTTCAATGAATACCTCATTACTTTTTACACAGCTCTTCTCTTAAATCACTTTTGAAGATATTTCTGTAAATCCGTTTCTACATTGTTCAGTTCTTGAGCCTTATGAATATACAAATTGAGGGAATATTTAACATAAGCTGCTTTTTAAAACAACTGTCATTTTTTTTTACTTTGTTACAATGAGTTTAATTTCATTATCTTTTAAAATTCTGTATATGATACCTGAAATCACATATTACATTGACATGGAGAATAAAAGCTAAACAAAACTTAGCTTGAAATCTCCCAGAATTAGGGCAGACTAATTTTTTGAAATATTTTTAAGACTGTCTTTTAAATTTCTCTTAGGAACCAAAGAACTTCTAGATTTGCCATTAGATATTGCCACCCTATGGAATTTCTAGGCTGACTTTTCCAGGAATGTGCTTAACAGTTTGATTTTTAAAGCCATGGTCATTAAAAATTAGGATAACTACAACCAAGTACTTCACAGTGCAAATACTTGCATTTTCTACATATCTTAAAATTATATTATGTATTTTATATGTGTATATATATGATTATATACATTATTTCAATGAAAGGTACACGAACAGTGAAGGTTTAGTCCAGTTGTTTTAACCAATACTGCAATTTATTATGGATTCTTCTTAGGTATATCATAGTAATTTGTATTTGACTAAAACATATCTTTCAAATCTTCTTGACGGAAGAAATCCAGGGATTTGTGAATGCAATCCTTGGTCATTTTCTCTATCACTATACTTCCACTGTCGTTAATAAAATCTGTGCTTTATTTCCCACTTAAATCTGTCTGGTTTCCACTTCAGTACATTTCTTCTTACCCACAGTGGGTTTATATTTGCTTCTAGATCACTGATGAAAGATTCAGTAACGGTGACCTTAGTTCAAATTCCTGCAAAATTCCACTAGAACATCTTCATTTTTGTTTTTCCATGAAATGTCATGGTAGCTCTTTCTTGATCTTTTATCATATAATTGTATAGTTTAAATTAAATTCCATCCAGTACGAAGTTAAATGTCTTGCAGATAGCTAATGCAGAGCTACTAAGCCTGTTAACATCAAACTCATAAGGTTAAATGAAATCTTTTAAGACCTGCTTTCTATTAAACTCATGTCTGGCATTCAGGTGTGAATGCATCACCAGATTTCTCTTTTTTCTTTTTTTTAAATTTGCATAAGATTATAGGCCATTTTGTTTGATAACAATTACTTAAACCATTCTGCTTGCCATCCTTCAGTATGAGCACAAAGAGTTTACACTTTTTATTAATGGACTGGAAAACAGTTCATCATTCTCATGTTATACAAACCTATCATCTGACTTCTTTTCAAACAGAGGGCAAAAAATTTTATTGAAAACAGCATTTTTTACAGTTCTACTGTATCTCTGCCATAATGGGTTGTACTGTTTCTAGCATTTATTTGCTCCCAATTTTTTCATTGTAAGAGTTGTATGCCTGCTAGTATCAACTTTCCTCTTGAAGTTGTAGCTCCTCTTCTAAATTTTCTGTATTTCATATTTTTTACTGATTGCTATCTGTTATCTTTCTTTATATAGTTAAAGTTCTTAAACCTGTGTTTGCTGTCCTTACTACATCCCCTAAGCCGAGATAGATTTTTACTCCAAGCTATCATCTTTCTCGATTTATTTATTTTTTTTCAAAGAGCAAAACAGAAATCCTGTAGACTTCCAGGATACTCAGGTAGCCCATTTTTATTCTTTTGATTGACATTTTGTTCAATCATCTAGATGAAATCTAGAACATGGATTGAAAGTTGATGCCAAAGTGATTGGACCAACTTTTCTTTTGACCTTGGTTTAAATACTGTTATTTCACTGCAGTATTTATACAAATTCTTTTTTTTTAAGCTCTTTAAAGGAGGGAGGAAAAGAAAAAGTTCGCAATAGCTACGATGGGTAGTCTTTCTAAGATTCTTTATTTGGACTGTCCTCAACCAATTTCTGATGAGCTTTATAGAAAGGAATCATGTTGATCTTCTAGGAAAGTCCAGCATTACCAAGAAGAAAATATTGACTTCTCCATAATTTCATTCATTTGATTGAAGTCTGATATAATATGCATGCTTGAAAATTGGAACCCTATGGAAAAGCTCAGCTGCTGAAAAAATCTTCAGTTAGTCCCATTATAGTTTGTCGGGCTTTATTTAACTGCAAGATCCTATCTATTTTGAGGTCGGCATTAGAAAAGAATTTTCCCTTAAAGTCCTCTTTCTGTTGCTTTGTATAGCAGTGACTGGCAATGTTAAAGTAGGTATTGAGACTTATTTCATACTATAGAAGGTTTGTTGACCATGTCTAGGACAAACAGAATAATGGAATTGTCATGACCCGATCCAAGAAAGTGATAATGAGTTTATTGCCTCTGCAAATCACTTCATGTTACTCTCAGTTTTAAGTAAGTGTAAGGCTATATATCAGCTTCTGCAAAGTAGTGATCGGCAATTACTACATTTAGTATCCAATCTAAATTTTGGAATAAATTCATCTTGCAGAGATTTTGAACAACAGTGCCAGAACTGATGGACAGACAGTCTCTTGTGTCTACAAGGCTAATATGGGTGACTTAAAAAGCAAATACTGAGTCAGTACACAGTAAAAGTGATATCCTAAATCAAGACATGTACTAAGCTGATAAACTTGGCTTGCTGCTGAATGACTTTTCATCATGACATTGTATTTGTGCTTTTTGTATGCCTCAATTGAAAAATTTTTATCAAAAAGCAGGTTACATCTCACTCTGAAAGACAGAGTATAGATCACGCTGAACAATGATGAAATCCTTCAGCCTGATAGAGATGTCTATTCAGGGATATTGAAGTACTTTAATTCTTATCAGTGCTAACAATGAGGAGGAACTTCACACTGAGATGACGGCATCCTTTGAAAGTTCTTAGGCTATCAAGAAAAGAATTCCAAACAAGATCAGTTGGATTAATTGTCTCCTATAATAGCAGCCTCAAGGTTTTATACTGCAATTTTTAGACCATCCTAGAGATTAGTACTCCACGTCTTTGAATTACCTGTTTGTCATGTAAAGACTCTCTCTACTGTCTTAGAATCATAAAATGGTTTAGGTTGGAAGGGACCTTGAAGATCATCTAGTCCCAACCCCCCTGCCATGGCCAGGGACACCTCCCACTAGACCAGGTTGCTCAAAGCCCCATCCAGCCTGTCCTTGAACACTTCTGGGGATGGGGCCTCCACAACTTCCCTGGACAACCTGTTCCAGTGCCTCACCACCCTTAGAGTGAAAAATATCTTCCTGATATCCAATCTGAATGTACCTTCTTCCAGTTTGAAGCCATTACCCCTTGTCCTATCACTACATGCCCTTGTAAAAAGTCCCTCTCTAGCTTTCTTGTCAGTGCCCTTCAGATACTGGAAAGCTGCTTTAAGGTCTCCCTGGAGCCTTCTCTTCTCTAGGCTTAATAACCCCAACTCTCTCAGCCTTTCTTCATAGGAGACATGCTGCAGCCCTCTGATCATCTTTGTGGTCCTCCTCTGGATCTGCTTCAACAAATCCATGTCCTTCTTATGTTGGGGACTCCAGAGCTGGATGCAGTATTCCAGGTGGGGTCTCACGAGAGCAGAGTAGAGGGGCAGAATCACCTCCCTTGACCTGCTGGCCGTGCTTCTTTTGATGCAGCCCAGGTTACGGTTGGCCTTCTGGGCTGCAAGCGCACATCGCCAGCTCATGTCCAGCTTCTCACCCAGCAGTACCCCCAAGTCCTTCTCCTCAGGGCTGCTCTCAATCCGTTCTCTGCCCAGCCTGCATTTGTGTATGGGATTGCCCTGGCCCATGTGCAAAACCTTGCCCTTGGCGTTGTTCAACTTCATGCAGTTTGCACAGGCCCACCTCTCAAATCTGTCCTGGTCCCTCTGGATGGCATCCCTTCCCTCCAGCGTGTCAACCGCTCCACATGCTCTCTTTCTTCCTGAAAGAGATCTTTTTTGATACCTTGACTTTTAGAAAAATAATTGCTTTTTTAATTTCTTATCAATTTATTGAAAATAATTACTTTCTTCAAGAAGATGATTGCCTCCTTTTTTTTTGTTTACTTCTCCACAATAAACTTGGAATTTCACTGTAGACTAGAATAGGTATTTCCTGAAGGAACTAATGTATTTAAATAATACCTAAAGATTTGCATTAATTTGAAGTTGAGTAATGTTATTGTCTCTCATTTCACTTTTTAAAACATGAGGTGGAGATAACCCCTTTTAGTAACGCCAATAAGGCGAGCGAGCAAAGTTTTGTTTATATTCTGTCTTTTTAATAATTGTGACCTGTTACATTATAAGTTCTTTGCACATTTGACAGAGTATAGATGGCAGAAGTAAAACTGCAGAAAACATATAATTGAATCAGAGAAAGAAGGAAACAGTCTCATGTTTTGAAAATTGTGAGTAGGAGAAAAATCTGATTTTTGGAAAGTCCTGAAATACTATTTAAATAGGCTAGGTCTATAGGAAGGTTGGGTTTTTTTTCCCCTGTTTGTTTGGAACAACAGAAAATAGGACAACTGGCTCCTGAGTCTGATTTGGCAAATGCAGATTGTTTAATATATTAAGAAATTTCATAAACTAATTGAAAAGCTTAACCATTTTCCATTGAATTCATTCCATTAGACCTGTTTGTATCTAAACTTCAAAAGATTTCAATTTATTTTTTAAAGAATCAAGTTGGTATTCTTGACTTGTATGTACTCCAGCTGCTGAAACTGCTAAATATTGATGTATGATATTAATACTGTACATATTTTAGTGAATGACATTGTTATATTGCTCAAGATGCAAGCCATATCATACAAGCTTTTTAGACCTAGTGGTCCTAATTTGTTCAGGGAATATGGCTAGAAAGGTTTATTTCCTATTTACAGGTATGACAGTTATTTTATGCTACTCTTGTGAACAACCTGTTGGATTTCACTGCTCATGTACAGTAATTGATTAGAGGAAAGGGGACTTTTCTTCCATTACTACTGGGTTTGTATTTAGATTCAATTTCTGAGCTGAAAATTCCATTGTAATAGTATACTGTTTTAAAAAAGTCATTTGTGGTCAATAAGGTGAACAAACAGAGGCCTTGTCTGAACTAATTTTTTTCATCAGTGGAAGCTGTTACATTAAAACTCTTGAAAATGCAGATTAGTGAAGTGTAGAGAGCAGTAGCGTGATTGCAGTGAAAATATTGTACAATTAGAACAGAATAGTGAGAGGATCACGTACTAGATAGTAATTTGAGGGTAGTTTGTTTCATATTTTTTTGTGAAATAACAGGTTTGGTTTTTATATTGTATGCAATTGGTAATAATCTATAATATCCAATAAAAATTCAGTAATAAACAAGTAACTGTGCTTTAGAAATTATAAAATTTATAGTAGTAATACTTCTTCTTTTGGCAGCTTGACAGAGCAAATTCTTTGTTGAGTCAAGTACAACAGCCATACAAATACCTCATTGAAACCGTGCAACAGAGAGATTCTCAAATAAGTCTACAGAAAGAACATATTACACAACTTGAAAACGATGTCAGGTAATTAAAATCACCGTTTCTTTATTTTAAACAGAAAGTAAAATCATTTATGTGTTTGCCACTAGAAAACCATAACGTTATGGGCCATGAAGTAGGAGATGTTGACACTCCATCATTGACTAAGTCCAGTCTTTATGCTGGAACTCTAGCATCTGTGTTTTCTTTCATACTGTCAGAAAAAGAGGCTTTAGGTTTGGAAAAGCATCAATGACAATCAGGTTTAAAGTGAGTTTGGAGTTGAGAAGAGCTCTCACGAAGTAGAGGAAAGTTCGAAGAGTGAAAGGAAAGAATGACACACCAGATTTACAAAAGTGAAAATAAAGAAAGTCAGAGAAAAATAATAGACTAGTCCACCAGCAATAAGGGTATTTCAGGCATAGCTAGACCAGACTTCCTCTAGTGGAGACTCTCTGATTCGCTGTTATATTCAGCTGTTAAAACTGTCTGAGCTGAGCAACTACCCACCATCATATAGCTTTATAAACTGTGTTTAAAATCTGGTTCCCAAGTAAGCTGTTATAAAATAACCTGCCCTTTGATTTTCAAGGAAGTGGATAGCTGTGTGCCACTGCTCTACAGAAGAATTGGCATTTTGACTATTAGGTGTTTATGTGGTATCTTGGTTTAGGAAACGCATATGGTAACAATTATGAAGCATTAATATGATTGTATTATGAAGCAATTACATAAATAATACATTTTTTTCCCAACAAATATGTTGAAGCAATGAAAATAGAAAAAGTAGAACTCAACACAGCTAAATACTTTATCCTACATACTGTCTTACATATGCATCTGTTCAGAGTGTTTTGATGGTTTGGGATAGTGTTTGTTACGCCTTGAGGAATACCTAAAAGCACTAATTATCCAAGTAAATCTATACATAAATCAATATATTTATAAATGAGCTGAAGTATTCATTCATACTTCTTGACAAGATCTCTTTCACTGGTCTTAACTTTGATACAGTAAGAATAGATCTTTTTTTATTACAGAACCAAGTGTTTTTAGTATTTTCCTAGACTTGATATATTATAAGAAAAACTTCAAAGGTAGATTTTTTTTCCAGGAGATGAAAAATAACAATGTGCTCTATATATGCAGGATCTTACTTTCCAATTGTTAATAAAATTGTTAAAGAATTGGTCAGTAGCAAATAAAATTTTCAGATTACAGTAACATGAAAACATCTTTCATTATTCATATGGTCGTCCAAAAGTCTCTCAAAAGCTAGGGAAAAAAGGGAGTAGATAGGTGAGGTCCTTTCTGAAAGTGTATGTTTCATGCTATTAAAATATATAAGACCTTAAATGTATTATTAACATTGATTCTCTTGAATTTTTATGGCTCATTACAAATAATCTGTATGCCCAGATATGCTTCCTAAATTTAGCCTACAAATTAAGGCACCTAAATTAGGAACTTAGTCATGTCAGCTTTCCTTAGTAGTTCATAGAGGAAGTGGCATCTCCAAAAAGCAATTCAGATTTTGGATGGAATGAGTCATTTGGTGGAGATGCCTGTTACTCTCCATTAACTATAAAGCGAATTTTTGGCATCTTAAAGTGCCTGAGGTTAAGGAAGAAAACGGATCCACGCCACAGTGCGAGCATTCATGGTAAACATACCAGCAGTACTCTACTGTGGTGAGCTGGGCTGCACTCACCACTATTCAGTGTTTTTGTAAATGAGAGTATGGTCTGACAAAAAAATATTTTTATCCTTAATGGTTTTGTAGCAGAAAAAAATAAAACTTACTTTGCACATCAAATGTTTCAGTGAGAAGTTTTTTCACATAGTTTCCAGTATTCCTTGTAAATGAAAAATAACTGTTCCCTTGTCACAAGTTTGCCTCAACTTTGCTGTAGTTTCATAGGCCAGTGAAATTCTTGGAAACAGCCGAATGTCTTAGGGCTTTTGGTACTTACCAGTAGCCCCTAATTTTGCTATTAGTAACTCCACATTTAAAACAAGTGTCCTAAATTGTTAGCTGATAGTCCCTGGAGCACAGGAGAAATCATAATCTGGTATAAAATTGATAATGTTGGTCCTTTGCTTTCCCATAAGTGAAGAGGAAGGTTAGAGGAAGGGATTTCTAACCAGAGAACTGTTACATTACAGCAATCTTTTGTCATGAGGGTAGCCTTTTGGAATCTGCTGGTGACAGTTTTAAATTAAAATATCCTTTAGGTGATTTCAGATTACTTTGTGGACCAGTCTAGCTCCCAGCTATTCCAGAACTGAATGGGATTTAAGTAAATTAATGATAATCCCTACCAAATATATGCCAAGTGAAGCTCTGCTGGATCAAAAGATTTAGACCACTATTCCTAGCTGTCTTTCTGAGTTTATTAAACGGCATTTTGTTGGTTTGGGTGTGGAATATTTTTGAGAGGATGAGTTCAGAGTTAGTGCTCCTCAAGGAGGGTCCTAAATTCTGCAGATAATGTTGGTGCTATTAGAAAAGTAATAGTGAAAACACTAAACATGGTTTATGAATCCTCGTTTCTCTGTATCTCAGAGCTAAGGGAAAAAGTTAATATTTGTAAAGTCATTTCAAAATGAACTGGTTTTTTTCAACCATTACCTATAATTAATAGTTAATACTGCAGTTCTGCAGTAGCCTTTTTAAATTGAGGTTTAATTTATGCTACGGTTACACAAAGTACACTATTATTTTACATACAATACATGCATTTGTTTTATTTCTTGAAAACAATTTCACAAGTACCAGCTAACAGAAAAATAATGTTGAAATTCTTGTGTTCAGACAGACCTTTAAAAATACTAGTGATTTTTTTAATATAATTTTTTTAATCTCATATTTGAGTACCAGATTGTAGACAAATTAATATAATGTTGATACCCCTGCACCCTGACAATCAAGACTGAATACTTAGTTTTATCCTCAGAGCTACCTTATGCTTGATCATGCTTTTCCTTCCTTCGTGTTTAGTGTGTAGAATCTATGGTGGAGGAGTGTTCTTTTCATGTTGTGTTTTTATCTCATCTGCTTATCAAGAGAGATGGTTCTGCATTCTGTATATTATGGATTCCCTAAGTAGAGCAGTCACGTGTGTTTTCTCTGCCAGTCTTCTCTTTCACCTCTCACTTAACTTTAGTGTGGAGGGATCAGCAAGGACTAATTTGCAAGTGAATTTGCTTTTTTAGACTTAATCCATAATTGGCTTCTGTCCAAGTGATGACAGCCAATAATCTTTTTCTAATGTGCTCCTAGGCTGGTTAGGTTCCAGCAGGTTTCCCAGGATGAGTCAGTACTTTCTTGAAACCATATAAATGTTTTGCAGCAACTTGCAGTGCTTTGTATTTCCTTGTCTATTGAGAAGGCTGTTGGTTGCTATTGGATGTGGTTTTCATTGTGTGATGAAATAGACAGTCTTGATGAAATCGGCCCAAGAGGAAGGCATCTATGAGGAAAGCTATCTATGACAGCCATCTGCTTAGTTTGGGCTATGTGTGTTCTTGTGCCATACTTTTACCGATATTTTGCAAAATGACCTAAAGTGATGTATAATGTGGTCCCTTGACAGGCAACAGATGTGTTCAGGATTCTCCACACTGTGTCATTCTATGAAAGTGTCATTTCTGACAGCAGTTATTTCCACAAGACGAGTGGAACAGAATCAGGCAGATCATTTTGATATAATACTCTTGAGAAGTCTTGCAGATCCATCTAAGTTTCCTTCCAATGTGGTCTTCAAAGTTCACTTTAACCAAAGCAGCTTACGTGCCTTCATCCTGAAGTGTCATACCTCTATGCCTAAGGCTGTCTTTCAGACCCTCCATATCAACATGTCTTCCTTACTGTCAAACTGAATCATAGAATGGTTTGGGTTGGAATGGAGCTTTAAAGATCATCTATTTCCAACCCCCCTGCCATGGGTAAGGACATCTTCCATTAGATTCGCTTGCTCAAATCCCCATCCAACCTCTCCTTGAAAGGAGAGGAATAGTCAAAATAGGTACCATACTGAATCAAGGCCTTAAAGTAGTATATTCTGCCAGAGCTGGAGCTACTTTGGTGGCTTGCTGAGAAGTATATTTGTTCTGGACACCTTTCACATGGATCTGTGGATCTTTAGCCATACCTTCACTAAGACTGCAAGAGCTATTGTGGTTGGAGTAAACGCTTAGCTGAGCAGCTGTCATTGCAGTTAGTTATTTGCATGAAAAACTTAGGGACCCATCTCCAGGTTATTACAGGTGTGTGACATTACTGCTTTGATTCAGTGTGAAGGCACAAGTGTATTACCACTCAAAGATAAAAGGAGAGGTTGTTTAGGAGTAATCAAAGCTCTATCAGATGTTGCCCACACGTATGTTCACTACCACTCTCCTTCGCATCCCCTTAGAATTCTCCCAGGTAGGCCACCGGCTGTGCTGGCCCTTGGCTGTGGAGAGAACCGAGCTGGACCTGGGAGCAGAACACCTCGTGTGCTTGTGCACTGAGCCATGCACCTGCGGATACGTTTCGGATACAAAACCTCTGGTCTTTAGTGACAGGGCATCTGCAGGGTGAATTTATAGGTGCTCCACATATCTCAAAATACTCTGCTAAGTAACCTGTCATTTATGTTAGTCCACATAGCACTCTCGTTAATAAAAGTAAATAGCAATGGTTAATAAGAGCAGTGGTATATATGAGGATGACTCCTTCCTACTATAAAGAAATCTCTCTAGCATACAATTCTTTAACCAGAAATGAAAACATCACATTTAGCACTCCTTTTGAAAAGAAATGCCTTGTAACTATGTCATGCTGTGGGAAAACAAATCTCTGAATTTCATTCTTATGTGTGTAGTGAAGTAATTGTAGTTTTAGTACATAATTTTCTGCTAAAAACATCTAGGTTTATAAATAAATGGAGACATTAAACAGGACTTCATTCATAAAGAGAGGGTATTTATTTTAAATGCAGTTACTCAAATTTCTCCATAGCAATGGCTGGTTTTAAAAGTGGTTCACTTACCCAAAAGCACTCAAAAGACTAACTGTGCAGCAAATCTAGAAGCAGTACAAGGATTTTGCTCACTAAGAAGCTATGTACTGAAATGTTTCTTACCTAAATATTTTGGGTTCTCTAATTGCCATCCAAACATTATAAAGCTCAGCATACAGTGTTAGCTGAGTTTTTCCCATCACAAAGTGGGCAATGAGCTTTTTATGAGAACGTTACCATTCTGTGAAGTATGCATCATCTATTCCAACACTACTGCAGTTTACCTGAGAAATGATCCAAACAAAATTTGTAGAAACATATTTCTTTTTTTTTTTCTACAAATGAACATTTTCTGACCTTTATTGCAACTTTTAAAAAGTTGCTTGGGTTTTTGGTTGTTTTTTTTTTTCCAATTTGAAAAAGTAATTTCTTTTGAATTCAGACACTTCACAGATGAGTTTTTAAGCCACCTGAAGCACTCCAATTAAAATCATTAAGCAATACTATCCTAAATGCCTTTAAAACTCTGATCTGTGGTTATTCAGCTGCACACTGAGAGATCACAAATTTTTCATGTATTCTCTCTTCTAAAGAACTCTTATTTGCAGAATTTTTTATACCTCCTTCTCTCACTACATGACTTAAAAAGAAAATTTAACTTAGACTAAAAATTAGCTGTCTGCTCTGAGCTATTCATCTGTAATTTGCAGAGAAGGGATAGCTGCACTATATGCCCATACTGTATGTTCAGTTTTATGTACAAAACTTTCACATATACTATTTCTATGTTTAATTTTTTTGATGGTAATGTTTGTATATCAACATAAAATGCAAAACAATAACATTAGACTTCAGTTTTCAACTTCATCATGCTGTAATGTGAAAGTAACAGAAAGGCACAATCCTTATTTCTTATAGTATTTGGGGTAGACGGTTCACTAAAAAAGAAACCTGCTTTTTTTTTTTTTTAACTGAATAGAAGTAATAATAAAACCCAGTAATATATAAAACCACGTTTATTTATTGTGTCCAGCATAAGCATATTATCCAGAACATCTAATAATAGAAGCTTCTGAACAGGATAGTAGCTACAATATTTAGTCTAGAGATTTAAATGATAGTTTAATTGCCCAAATTCAGAAGTCTTTAGAAGTCTGAGACTGGGAAATGTTAGTCTCCATTCTCCAGAAAAATCGAGTCACCTAAAAATGTCTTACGCTATCCAAGCTACCTTGGCTTTAGAACCTGAGTAAAGTGAAACAAAACAAGCCAGTGGTTGCTATGAACAATGTGTATGTATATGACAAGTGTATTCCATGGTAAGTCCTGCATTCCTGGTACCTGGATTCATACCTGGCTGGGTTTTGAAAGCATGATGGAATGAAACTGAATCTCTTCCCAGACATTTTTGGTTTCTTCTGGAAACCCAGGCACGCAGAAAGAAGCAGGAGCTGCACTGCTCTTCAGTTAATTCTCCAACCTGAATTTTTGGGACCACGGTTATGTAATGGCAAAGGGCACCTTCTCCACAGTCAGGACAGAGCGGTCAGTGACCTGGACTGTGGAGAACAGCACGGTCTGCACTTGCCCTGCAGTGTAAAAACAGCCATTTTTCCTGTTAAATAACTTCAGGGATATTAGATCATTTCAACACAGTCCATTTCTCCCAAGTGTTCGTGTGATTTCACCCCAGAACAAGTCATTGGAAGACTTTTAATGTTTAGTACTCTAATACTTTAATACATGTCCGTATCATGAAAATTTAAAAGTATGGTTAGTTAAAGATGGTCAAGAAGATCCTGTCACTTCAGATGAAAGTTACAACCCTTGAGCTCAGGTGTGAGAAGCTGGTTTCTCTAGTCTCACAGGTTGTGGTTTCAGAATCATAGTAAGACATTTAAGGCACACCGTCACCATATGGAGCAGTCTCATCCTTACCTTCAGCTGTGGGTTTCCACTGTACATGGTAAATCATTTTGTTTTGGTACTCCATGTGAAAAATAACCTTTAAAAAGACTCCAGCTTCCATCCAGATCAGTGAAGTGACCTACGCATACATGTGCATGGTCACAAATTTTCTAGGACCAACATAAAGAATGGGTTCCCATTATGTGGTTAGGGAATTATGATCTTTCAGAAGCAGTTTCCACTTAGGTCAGCTGAACTGTAAAGCTGCTCTCTGATTTGTTACTCTGCCAGTTAAAATTGGATTAGTTTGAACTACTGTTTGAAGGAAGCACAGGGTAGTTTAAATCTAGAACCTGCTTAACTGCTGATATCTAAGATGCCTATTCAGAATGTTCCATAACAGGGGCTAAAGTGGTCAGTCTTCCTGCCAAAATTGAACTTTTGAAGGAATTTCTGCTTTACTTGGTCATTACAGGTGGGAATTTATTAACATTGTGTCTGGTAATGCTGCTTTCTTGCTGTGTTGTATATATGTATATATGCCTCTTTTGCAGTGTTCTTTTATAAGTATATGAATTATTGCCTTCTATCTGCAATGATGAAAAAGCATAACTATTCCAAAAATACTGCATGTGCTTTGGTAATTGTATATTCATGTGTATGACAGAAAACACATCAAGTGCTACTGAATGACATAGCAGTCTAATTCCTATATGTGACCACAAAAAAAAAATAGAACTGCTCCACATGGATCAGTCATGTCTTATTGTTTCAGACTTTCATAACTAGTATAACTAGAATAGGTTCTGTTCTGTAGATGGAACTGAACCTTGAACATGAACTTCTGTTTTAGTCATGAACACTGATGTTTATGCTTATTCAGTACACTATTTAAGGCATAAAGGAACTTTTATTATTGCTTCTTTAATAAGTTTGTGAGTCATTCTCTAAAAGGATTGGTTTATGCTGTTCAGAAGTACAGAAATCCAAGAAAGCCTGACATATCAGTAAGTTACAACACATGAACCCAGGAGAAAAAAATAGTACAGCAATATCGTCATGATGAAAAATGTCACAGAAAAAACTCTTGAAAATATTTTAATAACTTTGTAGTTTTTCATAAATGTTACTACTTTCCTTTTAAATAACTCAGACAACTAAGCAATTTGGCCAAAGCATACAATTTTTCTGAGAATTAATGAATGCCTAGAAGGAATTGACAGTCATAATTTACAGTACAGAGCCTGCAAGAAACTGCCAGAAAATCTCTGGGGCAAAGGATGATGTTGCTTATTTGAAACAAGCGGATGATACACAGCCAATTAAAGAAAAGGTTGATGTATTTTGTTGATCATTTCTGGATTAAATACTGGGAATACTAAATAATTTGTGTTTGCAACATATGCAACTGCTCCCTTCCATTTATAAAATTTTAATACATTTGCTTTTGAACTCCTGACCTGTATGCATGCTACGTATTTGCACTCCATATGCAGAATTGCATTTTGCATAGTTCTTGATTTATGTTATAGTTTATATTGTACAGCCTATTTAGTTAAGTCATGATAATGGCACATATAACATTGGTCTTCCAAGAAAATCTCTGTGGCTATTTTAACAAACCAGATTGTATACCGGCATTACGCATGCGTTAGTCTGAAGTTTATTGTTGGAAACTGATGTTGGGACTAAATATGAAAATATGTTTAATTCTATTAGAAATGCTGCCTGGAATCAGAATGTGTATGCTAAACATTTCAAATGTTCATGTTCTATAACTAAGAAAACAAAGAACAGTTAAAGTTAAACGACATTGTGTTATAAAAGCATGCCTTCATGCTAAAACAGTTTTCATATTTGGTTCACAGGACAAACTTGATTCTTCCATTCTCCTGAAATATAAAATAAAAATGGCAAAAATACATTTACAATTTCTGCAGAAATTACACAGCTAAAAGGGAGAGCTGGATGTTTTTCTTCCTTGTATTTGTTATTTTCTAAATACAGTAGAATTTGTTGAATTCTAAATACAGTAGTATCAAAAGAAATCCACATATTTATGCAGAATGTAGATATAAGGAGCCTTACTGTCCTTAGAAAATGAGCTCATTTTGCCTAGAAGAAACCAAGAGATAATAATAGAAGATTCTGGTAATTTAAAGTACCCTTTAGAGAATCAAAAAAACCCCAAATTTTATGAAGGTTTTGAATAGTATTTGTTTGTCTAAAATAAGATTTTGCATGTATCAGTGCATTTAGGCCCATTTATAAAAATTCCAATGCTTGAACGTAGAGAAGAATCATTTGATACAATTACTTGAGCAGATTTTCATTGTTGCCAGTATTTAGCTTTAGAAAATGCATGTTTCAGACAGAATACAAGATTAAAAGAGATTATCTGTTGCTATTACTGCGTTTCCTATCCTCTTCCTACCAGTCTTTTAAATAAAGAAAAGACAGCTTTGCTGCGTGTCAAGAATCAAATGGCAGCAGATTTGGAGAGACTTCTAAATCACCGTGAGGTAATCTTCCCATTTTAGCATTGCTACCATAAGTGCATTTTTTGTCTCCTCAGCCTTAAACCACGGGAAAAAATTGGTTTGCTTTGATTTGATTTGTTGAGGTTTTTTGTCTGTGTAGTTTTTCAGAAACACAGGTGATTGTGTCTGTCCAGCACCCAGGAGGCTCTCAGTTGTACTCTCAGTTGTTAAATTCTCTCTGTTGACTTAGTCTCACTGTTCTTTCTTTTCTTATGCATACTACAGATGTGCCCTGCAAACTGTTTAGCATTTCTAAGCATTTAACAAGTATTTAGATAAAGGTGATGAAGTTGATACACATGTAATTTGCAAGGCCTTCGTGTGCCACAATATGCCCCAGGATCTCTCCTTGCTCCCCAGTCATCGAGACCAAAAACCTGGACAAAGCATTGTAGAATTCATTTCCAGTACACATATCTGAGTTTCTTTTCAACTCAAAAATAGGATTTGGGAAGAGGAAACAGAAGGTACTCACCACGGTTTTATCCAGACAAGAGTCAGGATACTTCTCTATGTACTCATCTGAGTTTCCTCCAAGCAAGGAGTCAGGGTGCTTCTGGAATACATCCTCAGATGTATAAGTATGCAAAATCTTGCCATTTAGACATAAATGCACTGTATGGGGATTCCTAAAAGGCTTTTGTCAAGATTTCTCTCTAAACAATCTTAAGAGACTAACGCATCATGGAGTATAAGTGAAAATCTATCTGCAAATTTAATGTCTGAAACAAAGAATAGAAATAAATGAAGTTTACCGAAGGAGCCCCATACACAAATGACCTGAAAAAGGGTGAATAGTAATATGGAAAGTTTGCTGAAGCGACAGAATACTGAAGTTACAAAACCAAAAGCTGATCGTGAGCAGCTATTAAATAATCTCCCAGAATTGCTGAATGATTTGGCAAGGATTTGCAGAGAAAATACATTACTGAATAGAATGTTATGAATGTGAGGAAAAACAACACAAGTTATATATACACAGTGACAGGACCTAAATAGTCAGTTAGCTGTTCAGAAAGATCATCACAGAGTCTTTATATCAATAGTTCTCTGAAAATACCCTTTCAATTCTCTGACTGGGAAGAGGAGATGGGCAGATTCCTTTCAAGGAATCTGCAACACCCCTAAATTATCCTGGCGGAGATTGCATTGTCATTCATTCTAATATAATTATTTCCATAGAAAACTGACTATCCATGCACCTCTTGAAGTCCCCTCACTCCACCTTCAAAACTGTTCTTCTACACAGAATCATAGAATGGTTTAGGTCAGAAGGGACCTTGAAGATCATCGAGTTCCAACCCACCTCCCACTAGACCAGTTTGCTCAAAACCCCATCCAGCCTGGCCTTGAACACCTCCAGGGATGGGGCCTCCACAGCCTCTCTGGGCAACCTGTTCCAGTGCCTTACTGCCCTTAAAGTGAAAAATTTCTTCCTAATGTTCAATCTAAACCTGCCCTCTTCCAGTTTGAAGCCATTCCCCCTCGTCCTATCACTATATGCCCTTGTACATCTCCTTTCCTTGCTATTCTCCCAAATTCCCTTCTTACATCAGTAAACCAAACCCCTTGTCTTGAATTGGTCCAAACCAGTTTGTCTCTGCTGACCAGTTACAAAACCATTTTTTGTTAGAACCAAAACAAAACGATTTTACTGACAGCTGAGTCTAAGTGAGCCTCAACTTAAGTGAAAACTGCTCTAATTTTGTTCCTGAGTGCAGATATGAAACAATCACCTCAAATCAAAGTAAAAAGAAAACAAGTTCTTAACTTGTTTACTTTCTATGCTGCATGTTTGTCTGATGCAGTTTCCTCCTAAAATAGTTTTTGCATTTAATTCTCTGAATTGATTGTAGTGCTTGTGAAGCTCTGTGCATAGAGATTAAAACAGTCTAATTACAGAAGAGAGTAATTGAACATGTTCCCCTACAGTAACCTGCAGGTGTCATTGACCTGGCAGGATCATCTGTAGATGCATCAGAAGTAATCATTTGATAGCTCTTATTTCCGATGTCTGTATCCACATTGTATATTTAAATTTCAAATTCAAGACTGAGACAAAGGCAAATGCTAAGTTTGGGTTATTTTTATGTGTCCTGGTTTGAGGTAAAACAGAACCAATCTTCTGTTCAGTAACTTTACTTTTTAGCTAAGCCTGTTCTTGCTTTTTTCTTTGGGTTTTTGGTGATCTTTTGTTTATATGAAAACCACTGGTCTCTGTTAATGTAATGGAAGACATTTAAAGCATTTCTAGATAATTTATAAGCCTTACTATATTAATGCATTATCATATCATTATATTAATGATATGAAAAATACTCTGAGGAAACATGACTAAATTGTATAAACATGTAGTGAATTTTCTGAATTTGCAATATGATAGGCCCTTGGCAGGCTAATTCCCAATTAATTTCTTTCAGAATTTCCCATTCTTACTCCTTCTACCAATCTTCTGTCTGTCCCCAAGTAGTTCTGCCCAAGTAGTTATGCCTTGTGTGCCTAGTTTTAGTAGTCATATCAACCAACATGCATTGCAGCTGATTAAAATCAGTAGAAAGTGGTAAATAAAGGTAAAATTTAACAATGTTTTATAAGAAAACAATGACATTTCTGCCTCAAAGCTATGCAACATTGTTTACATACAAACATTAGCCCCTATGACTACCAAGATAAACTATTCCTGATATGCAGCAGTTTGCTGCTTTGTATTATTTCATCACGTGAAATTTTCAAACTGTGGAAAGCAAAGCTGAGTGAGACAGGCTTTATAAAAAAGAAAGTAAATACCTGAGTCTGAAACAGACTTCATCTGGAATGTTTCTCATACCGTAGATGTTAAGAAATTAAGCAAATATTTCCAAAATTATTACAGTTTTGTCAAATTTCTTTTTATATCTTTTAAAAATAGGCTGTATAAGTCATATTGTTTTACCTAACAGTGATAGTGTTTTTTCAAGTCACCTGTGAAGAAAAGGATATAAATAATGAAAAAGAAACATTAGAAGTTGTATTTTGGGGGAAGAAAATTATTAAATGCCAGTACAAAGGCCCCCCCAAAAAAAGCCCTAAGAAATACTAAAATAATCTGAAGTTGTATTAGGAAAATGTGTCAAAATAACAAGTATGTGTGTATGTTTAACTTTTATCATTTCTGTTTATTCCTAATGCAGCCTTTTTTTTTTTACTTTTAATGCAGGCCTCTTCCAGTAGTTTCACAATTTATGAATTTCTCTAAAAGGCAGTTATCTCATGTGTTGAAATCTTTCTACAGAATAGGGCAACTTAGCCTACAGTGATTTAGTCCTCAAATATTTTTTTTTGCCATCTTAATAAAAAATTAAATATGCAGAACATCACAATTTCAGAGTCAATTTCCCTGCTAATAGAAAAAGACACTCCAAATTTTCTAATCTTGGGCTAATAAAGACTTGACTTCATTTAGACAAGGTATGTGTTTTTAAATAAAAGTAATATGCAATCTGTAAATAAAGATATATGCAATTTGAAAAAAAATAAATTATGGTTTTATATGTTCTGTATGTGCTATCATGTAATATGATTAGTATCAGTCTTGTTTAGTCATTGCACATACTAAACTGTCATGTCTTGTTAAGAATTACCTTCTTGCCCTTGTGTTTGCAAGTAAAAACATTAGAATTCTTGAATAGATAAATCTAAGATATTCATAGTTAACATAAATTGAAGTTTAGGTATGTTAAAAGCACAAGCGAAATGCCAAAACAACGTTAATGCTGTCTTACAGCAATATGTTTCAGTAAGTACACAGTTTTGACTTGAGGTATTCCAGCCTGTGTGGTCTGAGACTGTATTAGCTCTTTTTAATGAAATGTTAGAGTTTGAGGGGTTGGGGGGGTTTATTTTTATCTGCTTGTGATATCAGCTTGTTTCATAATGCTTGCTTTGAGATAATTACACCATTTTATACGCTTTTTAGATAAAAAAATACATTTTGCTTAATCTTACTTCCCTTTTCAGGTATTTTAATTTGGAAATAAAGAAGTTACATATTAAATTCTGAATCTTGGAAGAATTCATATAGGGCTCTTATGTGAGCTCTTATTACAGGAAAAAATGACACCAGATATTCATGTAATAAAATAGTTCATTATTTCAAATTATGTAGACTAAGCTAATTTGAAGATCATTATTATATTTTGCTGTGGGAAATTAAAGTGATAATTGGTCATTTGACTATACGTATTCTAAAAAGTTTGGGTGCACCCATATTGGAAAAAATATAAGCTTTTTTTTTTTTTTAGTCTATATTCTTGGCCCAATTCTTAATGGTTTCTTGACCTTCTATTTCATTATTTTTCTGAATTACTTAGTAAATGAAAGTGGAAAACTTTAATCTAGCTTCTCATTTAGATCATTGAGAATAGGCTGGTACGGTAAAATTTCTTATCTTCTTCATATGGATAAATGCAAACTTCATTATTTGAGGAGTTCAATGGCATTATTGTGAATGATCAGTATCCAGAATCATGCTGAGTTTATGTTCTTAGAGGTTCATAGTAAAGCCTTCACAGTGCTGCTGCCCTCTTTGAGCTGTCAGAAGGAACTGGGGTATGCAGTATTGTGATGCCATTTGTAAACCCTTCAATTCATGGTAGCAAGTACAGTTAGTACAGCCAAATTTTACAGCTGATTTGAGACTAAGGAATTTTATATGTTATGTCTAGATAACCAATAGGGTTTTTAATTGTTTTTCCAGATCCATCAGAAGAGCATAAAACATTGTTTGGAGGAACAATGGGGTCTCCCGTTAATAACCTTCTAGTAAAGAGTGTTTGGTTTTTTAAAAAAAGGATATTTCAAATCCAGATATGGGGGGGTTTTTCATTATTATTTGTGTTCTCTTTTTAATCAGCTGAACTTTACACTTTTGACCCTCTATCTTTAACTGTGGAGAACCAAACCATCCCAAAAAAAAAGACTTGTGGTCTTAGTTCTTCCCACTCTAACTTCAGCACTTACCTTATACCCCCAAATGTGGACCCTTGTTGCCCTAGTGTCTTTGTGTAGTCAGGGGAGCATGAGTAAGAAGCACATTCCCCCAAAGCATAAATCAAGATTAAATTATATATTATGTCTGAGTTGACTCGATAGCTATAACAATGCCTTACCTCTTTGCTCGTGATTCTCCTTCTCTCTCCTCCTCTTGCACCAGCAGTGGCACATCTCTAATGCTGCACTGGGACCATTCATATCACTAAACAGAAACCTAACCTGACCAAAAAAAGCAAACCACAAAAATGAATTGCTGTCCATTAGGATAGCAGTTCAAATCCCCTTTGGAAAGGGTCCAGCAAGGAAAAGAGCAAGTAAAAAATTTCGTATGTCAATATTACTTACCTGTGAAAAGGAGAGCATTTTTATGTCCAAAACTGTAGAGTATAGCACACCAAGCTTCTGTGCCATCCTTTATCTGCATCCAGACTTTATCCTTTTGTGCGTATAACGGGAATCTATCTCTTAAAGGCACCAAAGTGCAGTTCTTTGTTAAGTGCTAAAGTTAAGTGGGATGAATCCACTAAATCTTTTTAGCTGAAACTCTTGATCCATGATTCCTTTTATCTGTTTGGTTTGGTTTTTTTTTTTTCCTTCTCTTCCAACAGTCAGACTTTGACTAAAAGAAATATTTACCGTGAGCTCTGTGATCTTGGCACTTCCATTGCCTTTCATGCTTGATGCAGTTGTTAGTGTTTTGGAACATCAGAAGTGCAATTTTAGACTTTATCCATTGGCTTGCAAACTTCAGATGAAAACTTGGAAGGGCAGTCTGTCAGCACTCAGATGTTTGGCAAGAAGTTTTAGTAATCATTTTCTGAGGTTACATTTAAGAGGTTATAAATTTGCTATGCTTTGATGTATGGCATTTTACTATTTCTTCAGATATTTAAGATGCAGACATATCATAGTGAAGAAAACCAATAAAATGCAAAATTAAATTTATTTTAGCTTTTCTGATTCAAAGTGCAGAGCGTAGAAACTAACTTTTTAAAAAATTAACAAACTTATGTTTTTAATGTGGAGTTCATAATCTGTTATTTGGGGGGGGGAACCAGCAAGTATAACAAACNTATAACAAATGGAGGGGATCTTTTTGTGTTTTAAATAGCAATTTTCTAGGAGCCACAAAAAGAAACAAAAATGAGACAGTGGTGTAAGAGACACCAATAGAAAGCTTTAAATAGGTATTCCTCTAAGTGCTAAGATCAGTTTCACTTTATATGAATATAAGGGAGTTAACGTAATTTACACTACCTTTTTTAAACTGTTTGAAATCACCTGTGTGCAATGCAATCTGGCAATACAGTAATCTTTAATCTATAAACATAAAACTAATATTGTGAAACTATTGTAGTAAGAAACAAAAGGTTAAAATTTATGACAGAAATGGTGCAAATGAAGGCTTGTTTATAATTCTCATTAATTTCCTATAATGCAATTGCTTCTGCAGACATAATTAGCTATCAGCATGTGAGTATTATACACTGGTTAAAAAGATATGAAAACCTGCTGATATTTTATCTCCTTTACACATCTGTGCACTTGTGGTACATTAGCAGCTGTGCATACAAGTGATAGAATGTAAACCTGCTGAACTGGTCACCTGCCTTATTGACACATTCATGGGTTACTGTGCCAAAGCTCTTCAAGTGAAGTTAGCAACCAGAAGCCAGGCTCTGGCTATCTGCTATGGGGCAAAGTAGAAAACATGTAGTAGTAGTTTAAATAAACCTATTTGATATCAATCAGTTAAATGGATACAAACACATGTAGTTTGATTGCTGTTTGTTTACTTAAATCAGGCTAGCTTATGTCAGTAAATTGTTGTGTTGCTCTAATTGAATTGAGTGCTAAATCTGTCTAAATGTGTGTACCTGAATTGGTATGAATCTTCAGCTAGACGGGGTTAAAATTTACTTAGGTTAGCCATTGCAAGCTCCTATTGGTTTTAAAATATATTAAAGTATAAAAAACTCCTACTGAGCTGTTCTTGCTGAGAATAGTCTACCAGGTTAATATTAAAATGCTAATTGCCCAAGTGACTGTTATGTTGAACTTATTTTCTAATTGGCAGGTCAAAAGCTTTCCAAATCTGATGCATAACTCAGCATTTATGAGTAAAACTAATGTGTTTCTTTTGCTACGATGTATCTCTTCTCCTTTTCCAGGTTTTCAGGTTTTCTTAATAATATGTCAAAATAATCATGTTTGTAACTCAATATTTGTCTGGCTTTCACGACAGTAACTGAACATCTCACAAATGTTATTTTCCCCACAACTTCAAGCAGAAAAGTATCATTACCCCTGTTTTGCAGAAGCAACAACCACAATGAAAGAAATGGTGGTTTGCCCAAAACTCCCCAGTTTGTGGTAGAGGTTAAGAGTTCATGTGTCCTAATACAGTATCTTAATCACAGCCATTCTTCTTTCCTTACATGTTTCAGTTCAATAGCCTGGAAAGAAAATGTCCTTAGTGTTTATTTTTCCGAACTAGACACAAATTAACTCTTTTCTCTAAGTCATCTTCTTACCTATGAACTGATTGTAATTTGGAAGTATTTTCACAAACAAATTATGTTTTCACTTGTATCATTCTGAGAATTTATCATTTTTTTAATCTGTTTCATGAAAAAGACCATTTTCAAAAGTCCTGAGTCTCTTAAAAATGAAATCTAGTGATTTTTTTTTATTTGAACTGTAGAATGGATATTTTATATTTTGTTTCCATAATCAATATGCGTGCACCTGTATTTTACATGCCCACTTTGGAATCATAGAATCATAGAATCATAGAATGGTTTAGGTTGGAAAGGACCTTGAAGATCATCGAGCTCCAACCCCCCTGCCATAGGCAGGGACACCTCCCACTAGACCAGGTTGCCCAAGGCCACGTCCAGCCTGGTCTTGAACACCTCCAGGGATGGGGACTCAACAACCTCTCTGGGCAACCTGTTCCAGTGTCTCACCACCCTCAAAGTGAAAAACTTCTTCCTAATGTTCAATCTAAACCTGCCCTCTTCCAGTTTGAAGCCATTCCCCCTTGTCCTGTCACTACATGCCCTAGTAAAAAGTCCTTCCCCAGCTCTCCTGTAGGCCCCCTTTAGGTACTGAAAGGCCGCAATAAG